>OZ018402.1:18328162-18424722 GCA_963969585.1 Drosophila helvetica | reverse complement strand
AGAAGCGACTGAAGAGGATTGGCCTGGAGACTGGATAGTCTGTAGAGCACCTCGCAATAGCGAACGTCGCCTTTCGGGCAGCCTTTTTCTGAAATATCTCATCATGGGAGTCTAGTTCTCCATGTCGGCGATACAGGCCACACTTTCCCTAGAAGTTAAAAGGACCCCGACGCCCCAGAAAAGGCCAGCAAGTCACAGGAGATCTAAGACACTCAAATGGCTATTCGGTCTTATCCTGGAAGGAAATTAAGAAGGAAAATAAGAAGCCGAAGACAGTAGCAAGAGAAGTCCGCCATGGAACCCATCTAGTGGAGACCATTCCGCGTTCGTCGATTGTTAAACCCTATCACTAACCATACAGTACATAGATGAGACATTTCATACAAACGGCTGTCGCAAGCGAAGTCTGAGATTTGCAGTACCAAGCGTTCGGCTCGGTACAGCAACTGTTCGGCTCATGACGCGGCGCTAGCCGAAGCCGACAGCAACGAAGCAATGGCATTGGTGTGTGTGTGTTATTATACACAACAAATTTTTGATTGTAGGCATTGTCAGTTCTTGGGCTCTTGGGTTTTTGGTTTCTGTTTTATTTTGTCTTGCTTCAGCGTATTTGGATGTATGGGTGCACATATATGCTCACGTACATTGTTTAAGTATTGCTGCTGGTAGAACGAAATTTGTGTATCGTTTTTGTTTTGGTTCTTCAGCTTATGCTTATGTAACGGCACGAAATAATTGAAGAATGGGCGGGGTGGGTGGGGGATGGGACACTTGGGCGTGGGAAAAAAATGAATTATTTTATTTTTTTGATTTATTATTATTATATTATTATTATTATTATTGATTTATTATATTATATGTACATTATTATACATTATTCTAAATTATTATAAATTTAATACAGATTATGCAAATGCCGTCGGCACTTGAATTTTTTTCTGCCGTCTTTTATTCTTCGTTTTTATGATAAATATGCTTATTTACTGTTACCTATACTTAGTACTTATATTAAATAGACAGTATACCTAATACATACACATATAAACATAAATGCATATTTACATATATTAAATCATATATGTAGATGTTATCTTACATATACAAATTGTGATTTGAACTAAAAGTATGATATATTTAAGTATATAGATAATACAATAAATAAATATGGATATACATATATATTTCTACATATATTCCAAATTACTTGTTTTCCTTTGGGAACGTGCCTAGAAAATATGTATTTGCGTGTCGCACCTTGAATACTCTAATAAAAAATTATTCTAATATGAAGTCAATTAGGAAATATCTTATTTAGATATCTGCATATGTACATGGGTACAGAAATATATCCGTGTATTAAATTCATATATTGCATGAGGGTATTTAAAATACAATTGTCTTGATGTTAGGTGGCAAGCTTCTTTAAAAAGTGTTAATACTCTAAAAAGGCGCGCAATTGTATACCATGTGTGTTCGTATGTATGCGTGTTAGATGGATGCGCGCGCGAATTTTGTAAGAAAGACAAGTGCTCGAATTTTCCGTTGGTTGAACAAGCAATTTTTGTCCTTAAAAAGAGTTGAATCTCGCAGGAATTCATTTAGATATTTTTAATAGGCATTTCGAGAAACACTCTCACGAATTCAAGTTAAAAAAAAACATAGTCCAAAAATGTATATTTTATACGTCACGTAAAGATATATATGCAAACTGCTTTAAATTTTCCGATCCGTGTTTTGCCCACCATAATTATTTGCTGAATCTGTTTGTATTGATTTTGATAAGGAAAAATTGTAAATGGATAACAGATAAGAAGATAGGCAATCAAAATGCAAAATCACACGAGAAAAAACTCAAAATATTGCGGCAGTAGGATTTTGTATATATTTTATATAATAATAATAATAATAATAATAATAATATATAGATATGTATAAGTTTTTTACTTTTTGTTAATTTTAGATTTTTATTTTTCATTTGTATGTCCATATATCTAATAGATTTAATTCTAGGCGGGGAACATGGATGTGACTTAATTATTTAAATGTGTCAAAATTAAGTCATATCAAGTCGACTCAAAGGTCAGATTTATATTTGACCCCATTACGGTTATAATGGCCTCCTCGTGGTGTTCCCTGGGTCCCGATCTTCAATCGGGAGCAAATTTGAGCGGCGACTTTATGTAAATATGCATTTATGTTTATATGTGTATGTATTAGGTATACTGTCTATTTAATATAAGTACTAAGTATAGGTAACAGTAAATAAGCATATTTATCATAAAAACGAAGAATAAAAGAAATACGGCAGAAAAAAATTCAAGTGCCGACGGCATTTGCATAATCTGTATTAAATTTATAATAATTTAGAATAATGTATAATAATGTACATATAATATAATAAATCAATAATAATAATAATAATATAATAATAATAAATCAAACAAATAAAATAATTCATTTTTTTCCCACGCCCAAGTGTCCCATCCCCCACCCACCCCGCCCATTCTTCAATTATTTCGTGCCGTTCAATAAGCATAAGCTGAAGAAGCAAAACAAAAACGATACACAAATTTCGTTCTACCAGCAGCAATACTTAAACAATGTACGTGAGCATATATGTGCACCCATACATCCAAATACGCTGAAGCAAGACAAAATAAAACAGAAACCAAAAACCCAAGAGCCCAAGAACTGACTATGCCTACAATCAAAAATTTGTTCTGTATAATAACACACACACTAATGCCATTCCTTCGTTGCTGTCGGCTTCGGCTAGCGCCGCGTCATGAGCCGAACAGTTGCTGTACCGAGCCGAACGCTTGGTACTGCAAATCTCAGACTTCGCTTGCGACATCCGTTTGTATGAAATGTCTCATCTATGTACTGTATGTTTAGTGCCGGTACTCAGTCAGTATATATGTATGTGAGCTTGTTTTAATTTATTACATGTTCGCAAAAGGGACATAATTTAATTTTAGCCAAAAAAAAAAAGTAATTAAGTCGAACCTTTTCGGAGATTTTGATCTATTTGATGTTTCCATATTTGTTTACATACAAGTAAGATTTATAATAGGATATGGTTTCTTAATTATTTAAAGATCAAATAACAGTTCAAAGTGTATGTAAATAACCAAAACGTTCGTTCAACTTTAGCTCTACTTTTCGCTGCTGCTTCCAAAAACCGACTGTCTTGTATCGATGATCGCTTATCGGCTAGGTCTTATAAATATCGGTTAGGTCTTTTAAATATCGGTTAGGTCTTATCGATGGTATCTTAAGTGTAAATGTTAATTAGACAGGATAGTGTTAGCTACTTGATACCCTGCCCTTTACATTCGGCCCTCCTGCTCATCTTCATCTGTCCCAGATGATAATAACTCATCGTTCTCGGATACATAACGCCATAGCTTCATGTTGTCACTGCTCGTTGCGGTGATGTTTGGCCCCTCGACTTGAGCCACCTTTCTGACATCATAACGACCGTTACGCTTCACCTTGGTGATTTGATATGGGCCTAAATACTCGCTGGCCAACTTGCGTCCTGCGACGAACTGTGTCCTCTTGATCGCCACCATGTCTCCCACTCTGTAGCCGTGCTCAGCTCGACGTTTTTTATCATAATTGCGCTTATAGACCTCTTGCGCCTTCTCGATGTTGTGTTTAGCTTGGTCACGCAGCTCTTGACGCTCGTTGTTAAACTGTGTAACCAATTCCTCGTTGAGTACCCCCAATAGGCGCCTCTCAGCTTTTCTGTGCATCTTAATCCCAAACATGACCTCGAATGGCGACGACTTCAACGTTGAATGCACATGCGAATTAATCGCCATCTGAACCTGCGGCAAATACTTGTACCACTTCGTTGACTCCTGAATCGATAGTTTTGCGATGATGCCCAAAATCGAACGGTTCACCCGCTCAATCTGACCGTTGCCTCTAGCCACGCCTGTCGTTGTCCACACATGTTCGACTTTGTTCTCGTTGAGAAACTCGCTGAATGCGTTGGATGTAAACGCTGCGCCTCTGTCGCTGACTATGCGCTTGGGAAATCCAAACACAAATGACCAATCGCTCAGCCTCTTTACAACTTCTTCGTGTCCCGTTGACTTGGTTGGAAACAGCCACACAAACTTGGAGAACGCATCCACCACAGCAAAAATGTATTTGTATTGCTTGGCTGTCGCGTCCATTGGTCCCAGATGATCAACGTGCAGCGTGTGTAGTGGCGTGTCACCCTTGTCAATGCAATGGAGATAGCCCTCCTGTTTGCCTAACTTTTTGCTAAAAATGATACAACTGACACAATTAGCAATCGACTTTGTTACTTTCCTTTCAAGGTGTGGAATCCAGTATTGCTGCTGAATTGAGTGCATTGTCTTCGCTGTTGAGAAATGGCCAACTTCATGAGATCCTTGAATGATTTCCCTTTCCATCAGCCTTGGAACAACCAATACGTCATTGCCATTCACAGCTTTGAAGAGAAGACCTCCTTTTAGTTTGTAGTCTTGGTATGGGTGCTGCTTCACGATCTCAACTATCGCTTTGATGAAGTCGTCCTCCTGCTGTGCCTTCTTTATCCGAGCTGTTAGCTCAGTCGTCACGAACATGCACGTCTGCGGAAAACGACTGAGACAGTCCACGTGTCTCATTCGTTTCCCTGGGCGGTGCACTGTTTTGAATGTGAAGTCCTCCATGTACAGAATCCATTGGGAAACTTCTCTCGGTATGTCTGCTTTCGTTGTTGTCTGCTTAAACGCCGCACAGTCAGTGGCAAGATCAAATTTGATCCCCAACAGGTAATGACGAAACTTCTTGAGTGCGAGATATGCTGCTTTGACCTCCAAATAGTAACTGTGACGTTTGGACTCAGATTCTGTAGTCTTTTTACTCCAATAGTAAATCGGTTGGAAACTGCCATCAAACTGCTGCAACAAAACAGCTCGGAAACCGTCTTTGGATGCATCCGTGTGGAGTTCTGTTGCTGCTTCTCGTGAGTATATATGTAATACCGGTGCGATTACAAGCAGCTTCTTTAGGGTTTGTAGCGACTGTTGCTCTGCTTCTCCAATGTTGAAAACCGTCTCCTTCCTGAGTAGATTCGTTAGCGGCCGTGCAACTTTTGCGTATCCAGGGATGAATTTTCTGAAAAATCCGGTGAGTCCCAGAAATGCTTGAACTCCTTTGATGTCTTTGGGCGTAGCAAACCGACTGACTGCTGCTGTCTTCTCTTTGCCGGGCCAGATTCGGCCATCCTCTATGATATGACCCATAAAGTGTATACGTGGTTGCATGAAGCTACATTTCTTCCACTTGATCTTCAGGCCATATTGCGCAGCTGTTTCAAGAACCAACTTTGTCTTCTTCATGCATACCTCGGGCGACGCGGCGTAAACAATTATATCGTCCATATAAAGCTGCATAACATCAGAGTTGATTAATTCTTGAAAAATATAGTTTACGAACCGAATGAACGCAGCTGGCGAGTTCTTGAATCCGAAAGACGCTTTATTAAATTCAAATAATCCCTCCTTTGTGACGAAGGCTGTATACGACTTGCTCTGTTCTTCCATAGGTACGTGGAAAAATCCGTTTTCAAGGTCCATTATGGTGAACCACTTAGCCGACTGCAGCTTTTCCACTTCCTCTATGATCGGGACTGGGAAACAGTCCACTAATACCATGCTGTTTAATTTCCTGTAGTCTACGCATACTCTAAGTGTACCATCTTTTTTCTTCACGACGACAACTCTGCTGGCCACGTTTGACGATGATTTGTGCACAATTCCTTGTTCGATCCATTCCTCTACTTGCTTCTTTACGGCGCTGGCTTCTTCTGCTGCTAAACGACTCGGTGAGTGATGAAACGGCTTGATTATGCCGTCGGGAACTATCTTCAGTTGGATTGGGCACTGCTTTGCAACTCCTGTGGGCTTCTGGTAACTGCTTTTTATCATCTGTTCAACTTCTTTGCAATATTGAGGCGGAGCTACGAATGATGATTCTTCAGTGACATTATATATAAGAGCATACTCATCTGTTGGCACAGGATCAGCATCGAGCTTCAAAAACGTGTATCCTTGCCTATCAGCGACGAAACGAAACTTTTTAATGAAATCGTGCCCCACCAGTACGTCGAAATCAATCTGGTTACTGGGGACGACTAAGAACTTCTGGTTGGTCTGCAAATTATCCACCGTAACCTCAGCATGAAAGTATCCGACAGGCTTCGTTGATGTATGACCCAGACCGCGCAACATAGTTGTGCTATTGAAAAGTTCAACGTTCATCATGGTCTTCAACACACTCTCTTTGATTATGGTTACATCAGACCCTGTATCCACTAGACAGTCAACTTCAATGCCGTTTATCTGCATTTTTTTCATGCGGCTGCGATCAGAGATGACGCGAACTTTATCAACTTTATCGGCTTTATAAAGACAGTTACGCGAAATATGACCATTCTGATTGCACTTAAAACACTTCGTTTCAGCTTTACAATCTTTGCGCTTGTGTTCTCCTGATCCACAGTTATAGCAATATTCCTTTTTAGCACCTTGCCCACTTTGTTGTTTGAAATTGGCTTTATGCTGTTCTTTATTGCTCTTCTTTTCTGATATTTCCAAACGATCATAGACATCGAACTCTTCTTTCAAAGCCCTGAAGGTTTTACAGCGAAACATGGCATACTTATACTCGTTTTTTATATCCAAACCATTCACAATATGGCTTATTTTTCTTTGTTTGGACGTTGACGAGCAATGACTGCACCATCAAGTGGCCCATGGGACACCAGCCGAATGCTGTTACGCGCGAATCCCAGGCCAAAACGCAGCCCTCCTCCCACCCAACCGACCGAGGGGCGCTGTCGCAAAACGCGCGTTCGTTAACCGAACCGATCGGGATCATGCAGGAAATATAGATGTTAGACTAGTATTCGAGGAAAATTAGAACTAATCTTACTAAAGGAGTTAATCATGCATTAAAACTATCGTACACCACAACTACAATTACTAACTACGAGAAAGGTATGTGAGTATTAGTAATTTAAGAAGAGGAAGGGAATTAGTTGCCGATATAATATGGTAGAGGGAATTATAATCCGAGCATAAAACTCTAAAAGGTTCATGCAAGGAATAATTCGATCTACAAATCGGAAGGAACAGAGGGGTATAATTTCTGGTAATTCTAATAGGAATCGTGAAGTTTATGCGGCTCAACAAGTCAGGGCTATCTACGTCATCCTTGATCAAGTTGTGCACAAAAATCACACCAAGCATTATTCTACGGTTAACTAAAGATGGAAGGTTTATTAAAAGCGATCTACTAGAGTAAGACGGCAGTCTCACACTTGCATCCCAGTTGAGGCCGCGTAGAGCGAAAATTAAAAAGTTTTTCTGTACTGATTCTATACGGTCCTGGTGTACTTTGTACTGAGGGCACCATACACAAGAACCATATTCTAAAATCGGACGAACAAGCGATACATAGAGAGTCTTTGTTATATAGGGGTCGTCAAATTCTTTTGACCACCTCTTTATAAACCCAAGCACGCCCATGGCCTTATTTACCATGGTAGAAATGTGTTCAGAAAACTTTAACTTGGGATCTAAAAGAACACCAAGATCATCAACTAGGGTAATTCTCTCGAGAGAACCCCCGCCTAGTGTGTAAGGAGCCAGAAAGGCGCTGGAGCGATGAAATGTCATTACTTTACATTTCGAAGCATTAAGGTATAACAAATTTGCACAACACCATGACTGAAAGGTATTAAGATCGGATTGCAACCTGGAGTGAGATAAGCTGTCCTTGAACTGGACACACAGCTTAACATCATCCGCATACATAAGTACTCGAGAGTATGTTAATACCGAAGGCAAGTCATTTATAAAGAGTGTAAAGAGTAGGGGGCCTAGATGGCTGCCCTGTGGTACGCCCGAAGTAACCATAACTGGTGAAGATAGGGAGTTTTTGAAGAGAACTCTTTGGGACCTGGAACAAAGGTAGCTAGAAATCAATCTCAAGAGATTGGGTGGAAACCCTAAAAGGTCCAGTTTTTGTGCTAGGAGAGTGTGGTTTACAGAGTCGAATGCTTTACTGAAATCTGTGTAAATGACATCCGTCTGTAGATTACCTTGGAAGCCTTTAATGATAAAGGAGGTGAACTCCAATAAATTCGTGGTTGTTGATCTCCGCCTTATAAATCCATGCTGGGCTGGAGATATAAGTGATCTGCAAAGATGCTGCAGGTGCGGAGTTAAAATTTTCTCAAACACTTTAGGAATTGCGGATAGCTTTGATATACCTCTGTAGTTCTTCGCGTCAGACTTACTACCTTTCTTATGGAGAGGAATAATGAACGACTCCTTCCATATGGAGGGGAAGCATGAAGAGTTAATGGACAGGCTAAAAAGTTTAAGCAACGGTCCACACAGAGACTCGGCGCAGTATCTAAGTACACAGCCGGGAACTCCGTCCGGACCCGGTGAAAACACCGGCTTAACTTTCCGGAGGTCAAGAAGCAGAGAGCTTTCATTTAGCAAGGGACTGAAGATGCCGTTCGACCTGGGTAAACCGTATGGGTACGGCTGCCCGGAGTAGCATTCCTGAGAATAGGTTGTTTGGAAGTATTGGGCAAAAAGATCGGCAATTGCCTGATCAGTGTTTGCCGACGTATTAAGAAATGATAGCGAGGATGGATGAGCGGACGTTTTACGCTTACTGTTTACGAAGCTGTAAAACTGCTTAGGGTCCTGAGAAAAACTTATCCTGCATCTAGATAGGTAGTTCTTATATCACTGGGAATTAAGAACTGACAAATTTGACCGAGCCATTACATAGCGAGAGAGAGAAGAAGGAGAGCCAACTTCTTGAAATTTTTTGTAAAGTCTTGATTTTAAGTTTTTTAGACTGGATAACTCTTTGGTAAACCAAGGGGGCTTCCCAGATCTAATAGGACAGGAAAGTGGGACACAAGACTCAAAAAGTGAGTCAAGTGCATCATAGAAAATGTTTATGCATATTGTAACATCAGTGCACAAATACAAAGCGGACCAGTCAAAATCCCTAATGAGGTTATTAAGCTTCGCAAACTCGGCTTTACGAAAGCAGCGGACACATTGAGGTAGCCTACCCGACCGATCCAATGCGGTTGGTCCTATATCGAGCGACACTTCAAGTGTAGGATGGTAGGCGTCTTCAGGTATAGTGAGCGGAGGGACTCGGGTTAACAACGCAATGGTCGGATCCGTTACAAAGCACAGATCAAGCAATCGACCCAGGGAATTTTTCACATGGTTGACTTGAGACAGGGATAAGTCGAGTAAGCCGTCTATAAAGTCATGTCGTGACATGGGGACTAGGTTATTAGACTCGTTTACCGAAGACCAAACAGTTCCTGGTAAATTGAAATCCCCAAGAACTATCATATGATCTTTATCTGATAGCGAGGAAGAAACAGCGCTTAAGGCGGACAAGTGCTGCTCATAAATTGCGATATCCGAAGAAGGTGGAATATACGAGCATGTAATAAAGACTGAAAAAGCGGGAAGAATCAGTTTTATACACAGGAATTCCAGTTCTTGTTGAATCTGGACTGTAAAATGTTCCGACGTGAAGTTAGAGTCCACTGCAATCAGAACCCCACCTGCACGTCGAGACGAACGGTCATTTCTAAAGATTGTGTACCGACCTGCCAAAACTTCAGAACTAAGAATTTCCGGTTTTAACCAGGTCTCTCTAAACACAATTACATGGGATGCAAATGCGACGCTATCCCGAAACAGAGTGCTGAGCTTACTACGCAAGCCTCTAACATTCTGGTAGGTGATTAAGAGAGAGGAAGTTAGTTTTTTTTTATGACAGCCGTTTCTTCAACATGTCCAACTGCTGCTATTTTTCTCATCTGCAGCATGAGATTCGTCACTCTTCCTCTTTCTTTCTTGTAGCTGCCGATGGATGTCCGCACTATTATAGCTACATGTGAATTCATCCACTAATACGATCTTGAGTTCATCATAGGTGCACACGCATTCAGCTTCTAGAAACAGCTTGGCTGCATCGGTCATTTTTCCTCTGGCATGTACATACTTTTGCTTCTCAGTAAGCTCATATGCGTCGGCATTTTTTTCGAAGATCTCGAACCATTTTTCTATTGGAACCGATCTGCCATCGCATTCACTCACAATTTTACCAAAATTATCTGGGGCCATTTTCATTTGGACTTCTCGTTGCTCATCACGAAGCACTTTCAAACTTAGCAAATTTGTCGCCAGTCCTGTTTCCCTCATCTACAACATCTTCCATCTCGTTTGTACTCTCATGCGACGTTCCTGGTACTTCTTCCTTCTCCTTCTCTTTCTCCTTCCAATGCAGCGGCGGCGGTGTTTGCATCATCTTTACGGTTATTTTCGGCTTGTGTATGTGTACCCCACTAAAGCGCGTCTACGCGTGTCTTTTCTGCTTATGTGTGTACCACACACAATGTGTCTGTGCGTGTCTTTTTTCTGCGCGTCTCTGCGTATTTCTCTGTGTATGTACGTACCGCGCAGGGACAAGGCGACTCTACGGCGCGACTTCGAATTTCACAACTTTTCGCAACCGAATTAAACAACAGACTCTTCAATTTCTGTCTACTGCTCTGCTCATTTTGGATTGGATCAATTTGGATCGTTCAACTTAGTGTTTATAGCCACTGGGACAACTTTACAACTTTGTGTAGCTACAAACAACAACTTTTACAGCTTTTCAACGATCCTCTTCTGGCATCAGCCAACTTCCTCTTTTTGGTCACACACTCTGAGCTCTGTATTCGAAACGGACGAGCCCCCAAATGTAAGATTTATAATAGGATATGGTTTATTAATTATTTAAAGATCAAAGAACAGTTCAAAGTGTATGTAAATAACCAAAACGTTCGTTCAACTTTAGCTCTACTTTTCGCTGCTGCTTCCAAAAACCGACTGTCTTGTATCGATGATCGCTTATCGGCTAGGTCTTATAAATATCGGTTAGGTCTTTTAAATATCGGTTAGGTGTTATCGATGGTATCTTAAGTGTAAATGTTAATTAGACAGGATAGTGTTAGCTACTTGATACCCTGCCCTTTACATACATTTTGTACATCTGCCTTTTCTAGATGTCTTTATCTACTTCCTACATATACATACACGGCTGTGTGCGAGAGAGAGAGGGAATGAGTCTGCGCTTGGAAGACCACTGAAATTTCATTTGTTCCTTCTGACTAAATTTATAATTCGATCTGATTCAGATACACTGATAGATATGGACATTTTCTATGATTCTGCGTTTTTGGTTTTCCCGTATCTTCAAAATTGTAGATTTTCGTCCTTTGTAGGGGCGGAAGGGGGCGTGGCCAAATTTTGAAACAAACTCGTCTCGGTTCGATATCACAGGAGCTTGGATAGAAAGTTTGGTTGATCTAGCTCTTATAGTCTCTGAGAACTAGGCGTCAAAAAATTCGGGCTAATTACTGTAATTTCGCGACTGTTCAACTGCACAACTTTACAACTTTAGTTGAAATTACAAATAAAACGCACCATCAACTTTAGACGACTGAGACTGCTTAAATTTTACAGAAATCCGCGCATTCAAAACTGGACGAGCCCCCAAATGTAGGGATGTTAATTATAACAGTGTTTTTTGGTATTGAGTGTAATGAAGGTTTACAAGAGTTTTTGCGTGGTTTTGAATATAATAATAGTGACTTCTTTCGACTGACAACTGACAACTTAATCTCACGACGGATAACAACTCAATGATGATCGTTCGGCTCTCTCGCGTCGGCTGGCTCTCGCTGATGACCGCTTTCGCCATCAACTCTCTGCTCTCTCGCCATCGAGATAGGGGCCGCAAGCTCACAGAGGGACTAGACTTCTTACATACATATGTAATCTTGGTTGGGCCACCGAATTGTACGGTACCCAAGAAATTCGGCAACGTAGCGGTCAGAGAATATTATTACCGCTTCCTTGGTAAAGTCATTGGTCTCCTATGCAAGCTTGCTTCTGCTATAGCGTTTTGTTCTCTCGCTCTCTTTCGCTTTGGCTAGCTTAGCCGAAAATAGCAACGCTTTGCATAGCCAGCAGAGCCGAGCTCACAAGTTTATTGCTTGCTTCTGCTATTGCGTTCGTTCTCTCGCTGTCACAACGGCCAACATAGCCGAACAAACATAGCCAACAGAGCCGAGTCCACAAATTGAGTGCACTACGTTTGCTCTTCTCGCACAATCCATCAACTTTTCTCATCGCTGGAGGGAACATAGCAGATCACGTACTTAAGTGATCTTCTGAGTGGAAGTGTTGGCTCTTCTCACACAATCCATCAACTGTTCTCATCGCTGAAGGGACTATAGCAGATCGCGTACTTGAGTGATCTTCTGAGTGGAAGTGTCGGCTCTTCTCACACAATCCATCAACTGCTCTCATCGCTGAAGGGAAAATAGCAGATCGCGTGCTTGAGATATCTTCTGAGTGGAAGCGTTGGCTCTTCTCACACAATCCATCAACTGTTCTCATCGCTGGAGGGAACATAGCAGATCACGTATTTGAGTAATCTTCTGAGTGAACGTTTTTTTCTCGTCTAACACAATCGGTCAACTGTTCTCATCACTGGAGGGAACATAGCAGATCACGCACTTGATTGACTCCTCGAATCCGCCTGGCTCACTCATTCCATCAACCATCAACTCCTTATTAATTAAAAAATGGCTGGGAAAAAGCGGGGTGGCTCAAGTAGCAATACTTTGATTGTAGAAGAAGATGAGTCTGGGATTATTTTGCGGAAATAAGAAGCTGTGAAAAGGGATATTGACAGAATCGCGCAAGCAGTACAAAGCAACAAGATCTCATATAATCAGCTCGAGCTGGAATGCCGCTTAAGTATTTTAGATGCATATATAGATCGCGCGTTCTCTTTGCAATTGCAAATCGACGACATTGACCCCGAATTAGCATCGCGTTCTGACCTTGAAGAATTCTGCGTGTCAACTAAAGCGTTGTTAATGGCTAGTAAAAAACCAAATCAGTCTAGTTAGTCTTAAATACAACCATGTCACATACACGGAATCTGCCCAAGATAAAATTGCCCAAGTTCGGTGGCAATTACTCTGACTTTAAAAATTTCACAAGCATTATAGATAGCGACATGTCCCTAAGCAATATCCAAAAGTTCAATCACCTGTTGAATTGCTTAGAGAACGACGCATTACGTACGGTAAAGGCGTTCCATGTGACAGAGAAAAATTATTCCAAGGCTCTTGACGCTCTAAAGCAGTTCTATGATAACGAGTGCCTTATGTTCTTGGATGGCATATCTAGACTTTTTGATTTACAGGCGGTGCAGGGTCCATCGGCTAGTGCATTACGATCATTGATTTACACGGTATCTGCCATATATGAGTCGTTGCTATCAGTGGGGGATGACAAGGTCATTGCTCACGCCCTCCTGATACATATCGTCATGTCGAAAGTTCACTCGAAAATACGTTCTAGGTGGGAAGAAAATTTGGATTACCTAAAAGTTCCGTCTTGGATTGTGTAGCTGTCCTAAACAAGCGCTATCAGCATTTTTCGGTCGAAGAGACTAATTCCGGGTGTGCTAGGTGTCGAAAAGGTTCACAAGAACCAAAAAATAAGCAGTCTGGCAAAACATTGCTGGCGATATCCCAATCAACAAAATGCCAGGAATCAAAGTGTGTTTTTCAAATCCGCTGATCATTGTATTACTAGTTGTTCGTCGTTTTCAGTTGTGTATTAATTGTTTGCGTAAAGGGCATAATGTCTCAGCCTGCAAATCTACGCATTGCAGAGTATGCGCAAAGCCCCACCACACTTTGCTGCACCGCTACACTGCTGACTCGGGGACATCAGCAAACGTCCGTGAAGCTGTCGGGTCTCAGGGTGCGTCGGATGATGAAAGGTCGAATCAGTTGTCGTCAAATCATGCTATGGCTTTGGATTCAGATCAGGTAGTTCTGGCGACAGCAATTGTGGATGTAAAAGGTGGCTCGTGTCAGCTTCAGTCCGCCAGGGTGCTACTGGATTCGGGCTCTCAAGTCAATTTTATAACCGAGGAGCTTGCAGGGAGCTTACAATTAAAACGCATCCGTAAAGACATCAACTTATTGAGAATTGGAAAGGCTAACTTATCTGCGCACCAAATGGTGCAAACCACAGTGTGTTCTCGAGTTAATCAATTTGAGATAGCCACTGACTTCTTCATTCTCAAATCAATTTCGTCTTATCACCCAGAGAAAGCTGTTCCAACAGACTCGTTGATAGTCCCTAAAGAGTTCCCACTGGCCGATCCAGTTTTCCATAAGCCCCAGAATGTGGACTTTTCTGCTAGGAGCTGACGCCTTCTTTGACATAATAAAAGATGGCCAATTAAAGCAGGCAAATACGCTAACTTTGCAAAATACGGTATTTGGGTGGGTGTTGTCTGGTCGCTGCAGATCCACAAGACCCAGAGCTTTGGGTGAGCACCGTTCAGGAGTGTTGCGATCTTGATACGCTTGTTAAACGATTCTGGGAGTTGGAACAAGTTCCAAATGTATTTTGTGACAGACTTTATACCCCAGAGGAAATGCTTTATGAGAAAATCTTTCGAGAAACAGTCGTTCGCTTGCCCTCAGGTCGATTTCAGGTCTCCTTGCCGTTCAAATCAAGCCCAATATGTCTTGGACTTTCGTGCGAGACGGCGAGAAGGCGGTTCCTATCGTTAGAGAGACGGCTAGCTAAAAATCCTTTAATGCAGGAAATGTTTACCAAATTTATGGAAGAGTACGTAGAACAATCGATAATTCGATACCGAAAGATCCGCATTGTTTCATACCTTACCAATGCGTTTAACGCCCACAGAGCACATCCACAAAGCTCAGAGTGGTTTTCGATGCATCTTGCAAAACCACTTCGCAAGTATCCCTAAATGATCTGCTCATGGTGGGACCAACAATACAGCCGTGTCTATATTTTATACCCCAGAGCAAAAAAACATCTATTGCGTTCCAAGGTTAACAGTTTTCAAGTAAATTATGTACAGGTCTCAGATTTCACTGTCGCAAATACGCACTTTTTGCAGACATTACCAAAATGTACCGTCAGGTAGAAGTTAACGAGGCGCAGCGAAACTTTCAGCTGATTGTTTGGAGACGAGATGTCTCATACAAATCTATCGACTGGATACTGTCACATACGGCACGGCTAGCTCACCATTTCAAGCGGTTCGTTGCCTGAAATATTTGAGCGACACCCATTTGAAATCGAATCCTTTGGGTACAAAGGCGCTGGTCACCGACTTCTATGTCGATGATCTCCTCACCGGATCAGATGATGAGGACGAAATGATCAGTCTTCGTCGAGAACTGTGTGAGATCCTAGAACCAGCTGGATTTGTTTTGACTAAATGGGCGGCAAACTGCAAGAATACAACAGGTCAACAAGAAGCACTGATATCAAATGGAGATCAGGAAGACCTCAAAACGATAGTGAGCCAAATCCGATCCAACCAAAGGAACGGCAGTTGGACTTCAATCTCTCTGTCAGCTGACGAATTGGGTGCGTCCAAGTGTCACTTGGAATCCGCGGGAAGCAGCCCATAAAGATGTAGATAGCAGTTTACTTCTGCTTTTCTTCCAAAGCCGTACACCTCGAACTAGTGAAAGACTTGTCTTCTAATACATTTATCTTATGTTTATCCAGGTTAATGGCTCGTCGTGGGCCTGTTGTCAAGCTCTATTGCGAAAGCGCCACCAACTTTGTGGGTGCTGCACGCATGCTGAAAGAGCGTTGGGGGACTTCGATACCAAAGAGATCGCACAGAGCACCGCACATAGGTGGCCTGTGGGAGGCGGCCGTAAAGTCGGCCAAACACCTCATGCTCAGGGCCGTGGGAAACGCCATTCTCAAGGAGGACGAACTGTACACCATAATTGTGGAAGTCGAGGCAGTTCTGAACTCGAGGCCACTCATCGTACACAGCGGCAGTCCCAACAAGGGAGAGGTTGTCACACCGGCGCAACTGCTCGTCGGCACAATGCTGGCAACGCTGCCGCCCGCGTC
The DNA here is from genome assembly GCA_963969585.1 of Drosophila helvetica. NCBI lineage: Eukaryota > Metazoa > Arthropoda > Insecta > Diptera > Drosophilidae > Drosophila > Drosophila helvetica. The sequence goes on along the minus strand of OZ018402.1, from coordinate 18,408,649 downwards.
CACGCAGCCAAAGCAAATCTAAAGCGATCAGAGAATGTTTGTTCAAGTGAAAATTGAAGATCATCTAACAATGGTCGTGACAAAAAACCAATGATGAGAACAAAAAGGTACGCCCAGGTATCAAAACGACTTACATTGTTCATCTAAAATCGATTCTTGAACAATGTGCGCACATGAAACTACATACAAATATGCAAAGAGGGTTTTTCAATAATGCCGTGACTTTATGAACGAACGAGGGGGAAAGTTGTGAGCTGCGTCTACCGCCGCAGCTCTACTTTATACCCGGTACTCAGTATATATGTATGTGAGCTTGTTATAATTTATTGCATGTTCGCAAAAGGGACAACTTTAATTTTAGACAAAAAAAAAAAAAAACTTAAGTCGAACCTTTTCGGAGATATTTATCAATTAGATGTTTCCATATTTGTTTACATCAATTTTTTACATCTGACTTTTCTACATTTCTTTATCTACTTCCTACATATACATACACGGCTGTGTGCGAGAGAGAGAGGGAATGAGTCTGCGCTTGGAAGGCCACTCAAATTTCATTTGTTCCTTCTGATTATCTTTATGATCCGATCTGATCCAGATTCAATGCTCTGATAGATATGGTCATTTTCTATGATTCTGCGTTTTTGGTTTTCCCGTATCTTCAAAATTGTAGATTTTCGTCTTTTGTGGGGGCGGAAGGGGGCGTGGCCAAATTTTAAAACAAACTCGTCTCGGTTTGATACACAGGAGCTTGGATAGAAAGTTTGGTTAATCTAGCTCTTATAGTCTCTGAGAACTAGGCGTCAAAAAATTCGAATTCGTAGCGCCCACCCCTGTGTGTGAGAGAGAGCGAGAGGGAACGATGAATTTTTAAATGGTTTTCTTCATTGTGGCTATATTTATAATCCGATCTGATCCAGATTCAACACTCTGATAGATATTGTCATTCGCTACGATTCTGCCTTTTTATTTTTCTCGCATCTTTAAAATTGTGCATGCCACAGATTTTCGTTTTTGGAGTGGGCGGAAGGGGGCGGGGCGAAATTTTGAAATACGCTTGAAACAGTGCGATATGACAGGAGTCTATACAAAGTTGTGTTCCTCTAGCTTTTATAGTCTCTGAGCTATAGACGCTAATGAAGACGGACAGACGGACGGACAGACAGACATAGCTATATCGACTCGGCTATTGATGCTGATCAAGAATATGTATACTTTATGGGGTCGGAAACGCTTCCTTCTGGGTGTTACACACATCCACTTTTTGCACAAACCTAATATACCCCTTTAGTCTTTGAGTACTGGGTATAAAAACAGTGTTTCGGATTAATAACGCTAGTCAAATGATAAATTTGGGGATTTAAAATTTTTAAGCAATTATGGTTTTTTTTTTAGGCGTAGGTTTTTTGATAGAATTTTTAAATTTTTTTAAAATCGTGTATTTTTTTCAGAGTTAGTGCTTCTTTTTTCACATAACTAATGTTTCTTACATCTGATTGTATTGAATTTTGCAGTTCTAAAAAGCTGATAAATGCAGCTATAAATCGTAATTGTACATACAGCTTACCGTCTGGAAGTTCTTATGCTTTTAAATTCAACTTTGATCATTTTTCGCAGTATTTTTTTCGAAAATTTGTATATGAAAAACTCAGAAAAAGTCGAAAAAAATTATTTCTTGTGCTGTATTTTTGATTTTAGATAATTACATTAATTCGGCGTCGTTTAGGGTGTCGTTTGTAAGAATCAATGAATAAACGGCTAAGGTTGAGCCGTTTGACCAAACCTTCGTATGCTGAATTTTGCTGTTATGTACCATCCCAAATGCCATTTTACCGTTACAAACACAGATTTTTTGAAAGAAATCTAACGGTTATATGTCTACTATCGGCAAAATTCGGCATGCCCAGGCTTGGTCAAACGGCTCCAGCCACAGCGGAAAAAAAGTTCAATTTTGTCGAGTAGTGGAATCATTTTATTTTTCTACCATTTTTTACATACTTTATTATGAGTACTTTATACACTTGAAATCTATGTGCAACTGAACGCAGAAATGAATACATGATAACATAGCGGAGAAATTACGTGGACGAGAATGATTGTGAATGCAGACTGCACCTTTGTTATTGAACTGCCAGAAAAAGGGTAAACAGACCCAAAAGTTAAAGTTAAAAGTTAACAGACGCTAACTTGATTATCAGCTTGACTAGCGATCAAAATATTTTACTTTAAAATGCTTTGAAGGGTAAATCCGCACCCGCAAAACCTATTTCTCTATAAGCTGCCATTTGCAGTCACTGGAATCACTCACCGATTTATCGCCCAGATGGTCCACTCGGCAATTGATAGCCGCCGTGTGTCCTGTTCGGGCCGTTATATTCCTGGGCATACCAAAGTCAAAAATCGGTGGCGGATAAGTTGTCTCATCCATTCGATGCTCTTCTGGCTCCTGATCTTCGTCCACAACATTGTTCAAATGAGCCAAGTGGTCACTGTTACGGACAAGAGAGGCAATGTAGATATAATCGTTTGCAAAAGACGATTCTGGGGAAGAAATCGGTGGCAACAAGTTATTGACGCTGGTGTTTCTGGACTTAGCTGAAAAAATGCAAAACAAAAAAATATTACAAAATAGTATCAATATTCGATTAAAAGTGTAGGGGAAACATGCCTACAGTAGGCACCCCCCGTTGCAGGCCCCCCACGAAAACTAGGACAGAAAACTACTGATCTGATGAGGAGTCGTGTTGGTTGACAGTATGAAGTTTTTTTGCTGATAACGAAACCAATTTATGCATATTAAAAAAAGTTTCAATAAAAAAACATTAAAGTAACTTTTTATTGTTTTCGAATTGCGATATATGGATGTTCAAAACTTTTTTAAAATGTGAGTGTTTAATTTTTTTGCATTTTTGTTAAGGTACTTTTTGATTTATCTTCGTAGTTAACTAAAATGTACGCATAACTAAATTTTTTGGTCTCTTCAAAAATGGGTGTTATTTCCAAGTATAGGCACCCTCATATAGCACCATGTTATTGCGTGTGTTTGGCCGAGAAACTGCGTACGATAACTGTCTATGTTAACGTGACATATTTTAACACTGTCTTCATGCGTTTTAAGTCAAGTCAACACTGGCGGAATCGGTAGTTTCATATCATTCTACCCGGTACTCGAAGAGTATAGGGGTATATTAGATTTGTTGATGCGTGTAACACCCAGAAGGAAGCGTTTCCGACCCCATAAAGTATATATATTCTTAATCAGCATCAATAGCCGAGTCGATATAGCTATGTCTGTCTGTCCGTCCGTCTATACTTCTGTCCGTCTGTCCGTCCGTTCGATAGAAAATGACGATATCTATCAGAGTGTTGAATCTGGATCAGATCAGATAATAAATATAGCCACATTGAAAAAAACCATTTCGAAATGCATCGTTCCCTCTCGCTCTCTCTCACACACCCGGGTGGGTGCTATGCCTGATCGAATTTTTTGACGCCTAGATCTCAGAGACTATAAGAGCTAGATCAACCAAACTTTCTATCCGAGCTCCTGTGATATCAAACCGAGACGAGTTTGTTTCAAAATTTTTCCACGCCCCCTTTCGCCCCCACATAGGACGAAAATCTACAATTTTAAAATACGGGAAAAACAAAAATGCAGAATCATAGAAAATTACCATATCTATCAGAATGTTGAATCTGGATACGATCGGATCATTAGTATAGCCGGAAAGAAAATATGAAATTTCAGTGGCCACGCAACGCCTTCCAAACGCTTACTCATCCCCTCTCTCTCTCGCACACATTTTCACGAGTCGTAGTAAAGACGTATGTAGATGTGGAAATGTAGAGAAGACGTAAAGAAGATGTAAAAAACCTTCGAGTTAATTTTTTTTTTTTGTTTTTGGCTAAAATTAAATTTTTCCCTTTTGCGAAAATGTAATAAATTACAACAATTTCACATACATATATACTGACTTAGTACCGGGTATAAAATATAGCTGCGGCCTTAGATGCGGCTCACAACGTTCCCCCTCGTTTTTGTTGAAGACATCCAAGTCGCAAAATTGCTTCAAAAATGTATTTTTACCTCTACAAAATGGTCTTGATTTATGTGGAGAAGACATTTAAGAACAGCCAAACCATTTTTAATAGTAATTTTTTGCGGGCAGCAAAAGTGGTAGAAAATAGTGGTTTTTAATTTAGACGCGTGTTTTTCCATAAAAATTCTTTCAAAGAATAGGTGAGTCTTTGGCAAATTAAAAAATCAATGCAAGATGGCGGACGCGGTCATTCGGTGTCTGCCAAATCGAAACTTCAGGCGGCATACAGCAGCAAAAGACAAGCACCTTTATCAGTGTTGCCAGCTACTAGCCACAAAAAAAGGACAAATGGACCAAAAAAAAGGGGAAAAAAAGGATGGAAAAATTAAAAAAAGGATAGAAAACAGGACAAATAGTTTTATTCAACATTTTTATGTTTATTATCCATTTGGAAGCATTTCAAATGCTTCGTCAACTAAAACATCGTCTTCATCCTTGGCATATGACGCATTTTTCGCGCCAAAGTGGTTTTTACAAAGCTCACTAAGGTGACCGACTGGAGCAATAGCTGCATGCTGGGATATAAACATTGATAAGTCGGCCTCCTGGCGACAAAGTTCATTGCTTTTTACAGGCTGGAAGTTTTTTTTCTTTGCCTGCGCAAACGCCAATGTATTATGTGCATGCTTTTTGGTGGTCATATGTGCACGGATTTGGTCAGTTTTTGAATTTAAACTGCATTTTCAGTATTTGCAGTACGCTTTGCCACTGTCGTTTGCATCACGGCACATCCAGTTTTTAAAGTCTGGCTCATTTAGCCAACTCTCACGAAAATTCAGCTTATAATTATCTTTTGGCTTTTTAATACAAATTATTCGTAGAATATTTATTTCACAATGAGCCGACTGCTCGCACCGATATATTTAATAGATATCGATTACATTGAAATCGATATTATTATGGAAGATTATTAGAGCGACGGCACCTTTTTAATGTCATAAGTACCCAAGTTCAAGAAAAAAATTGAATGCGGAAAAATGCTAACTCAACCTAAAAAAGGATAGATTTCCGGATAGGGGATGTTTGAATTTTTTTCTGGCTGACGTAGTTTAAAAATAAAGGCTAAATTGGCAACACTGACCTTTACACCTTTACTTATGTCTTGCATGTCCATATCCTCCTCATTGATATTTGTAAGCTCATGATCATCTTTACGATAGGCACGACAAATTTATTTTGCCGGTGAAATAAATGAAGTGGTGTCCGTGCACGTGTGTGATTACAATTGAAATAAATCTAAATACAAGGAAAACAAGGAAAAAGCTATGGATTGCAAAAAGCAAAATATGAAAAGATTGGGGGAGTTTCATCACTGCAGCATGTTGTTTGTGCTCCATTTGGGAAATTCGTTCGCCAGGGCAGTACAAATAGCGCCACAAACATGGTCGATAATGACCCCGAAATTTTGTTTGCTTATGCGGTATGTGCTGCTAACGTGGCGCTTCAAGTCAATGGTAGCAAGGAATCTAATAAAACAATCGCTATACTATGTATAAATGCATGAGTATATAAAATATTCACTCTAATACAACGGCCAACTTGGCTTTGGGCGGGATCGCGCTTGGGCGGGAATTCCGTTTCGGGACCAGAAACTGCTTTACCAATTCAAAAAGTTCACAGAAGTCTTTCTCCGACATGTGAAAGTTCTCAAAGAACACTGTTGGGCTTTGTGTCATATTTTCAAACTACGAAATGTACATACATAGATGTGTTAGCTGTGTTTGCTTATTTTTTTAATAGTACTCATATCGGTACAAAATCGACCGATCTTTCTTCTTTCCCGCAGATATGAATTATCCCAATGTTGTCTGCGTTTTCCGGAAAACGCGGGAATTGGATGAATTGCAAAAAGCAAAATATGAAAAGATTGGGGAAGTTTTACGACGAGGAGGTTATAATGCTATTAAATAAAATCGAGCAGAGGCAGGTTATATGGAATTTGGCGGACAAGAAGCATTTTGATTCGAACGCAGTAAGAGGCGCATGGGAATTTTCTGCGACTGTTGTCCTCCTCCTCCTGAACTGCCAATGCCACATATAAATCCATTGTATTAAATTTAAATAATAAATTTAAATTTGTAAACAAAACACAGCAGACTGAGCAGTGTAATACCCGATTTACCTTTTTTTATTCGAAAAAATAAGACATTTGAATATTGCAGGAGTGAAAAAAATTGTGGCGCTTGCTGCCACTTTTTATACGATTTATTTTACTAGTTCTAGTGATGCAAATAGTCTGGTTTTTAATGAAGAATTAAAGAAAATGAACATAGTGGCCTTAATACCAAGGGATTATGTGGAATCTTTTGGTATAGTTAAAGGGGTGCCACTTGATTTCTCCGTGATGAGATAAAAAAGGACATTAGTTCGAATATCAAAATAAATTTTGTAGAAAGACTTTTAATGAGGGAGAGGGAGTCGTTTTGAAGCTTCGGATATCCCAAAAAAAATAACTTTATGGGATATGCTCCATGAAACATCATCAATACAACCCTAAAGTGCGACAATGTTTTAATTGCGGTAGGTTTGGACACACCTCTGCCAGATGTAAATCGACAAGAAGGTGCATCCAATGTGGATTAGGAGAATGTAGCGAACGTTTTTTGTAATGGTAAAAACTACTCAGCTAAAGATAGAACAATATACCCTGTATGGCAAAAAGAAATGGACATAAATAAAATAATGACAATCAAGAAAATTGCTAGGAAGGAGGTTATTAACACATATTCTATACATCAAAATTTTTCTTTGCTAAACAATTTTGAAAAAAAATTCCAAAACTTAATAAAGATGAGAAAAATACTCAAAATAAAGATTTGAAAACAAAGTTTAAACAAAGTTTAAAGAAAAAAACATAGCTATGCGAGTAGGGTAATACAGACCCCAACAGTGCCTGTGCATAAGCCGCACTATAAACTATATAGATTCCCATACTCATGATTCCCGCGACCATGTTCCTGTGTTTGAAAATAAATGATCACAAGAAAACCTTTTTAAAACAAGCTATGAATAATGCAGGATACTATCTAGCAAATAATCGCGATAAAACTTTCAGGATAAATATAGTGTCAATTTTTGTTTCTGTTTTGGATTTAACTTTCGTCAAAGGAATCAGAATAGAGAAATGGAAATGTGAAAACTTTTTTCTGTGTGGTAGCCACCATCACCCAATAACTTTGAAACAGAAGAAAATAAGGGTAGACTAACAAAATTTTTAGCCAAAAACAGAATACTTAAAAAGTTAGGGCAGGTTGATTTTCAGATGAACTTAGGAGATCTTACCAAGAGCATCCAACATGAAATTAAGGAGGCAACTTATGAAATCAAATAACAAATATCCGAAGCTTTGGTGGGATAAAAAACTAGCAAAACTTTTCAGCGTTTTTACGGAGGCGCAAAAAGCTGCGTCAGAACCATCTTTTCTAACTTACTGTAGTGCTTTAGATCTTAAAATCAAATGGAAGAAAGCTGTCAAAATTGCCAAAAAGACTCAATGTAAACTCAAATACCAGGGAAACTTTGAGATTCCTTGCAAGCCTCAAAATTTGTCATTTAGATACACCTGTTTTGTTTGACCTAGATAAAGCTGAGCTCTTTCTAGATTTTTTAGAAGAGCAAATACCAAATGAGGCCAAAGCTGTTGATACCAATATGTATGCAACTAAAGAAAATGAAAAGTTTTAAGTTTTACAATAAGAAAATATCGATATGTGATTTTCCAGCTGAATGGCGTTCCATCAAAATTACGCCTATATCCAAAAGAAACAAAGACCTAAATGACATAAGAAATTTTCGACCCATATCCTTGATATCGGTCTTGGCTAAAACGGTTAATGGAATGATTAAGGTCTGGCTTGAAAAGCATATAAACGACTTTAAAGTACTACCTTACAGATCTTACGCGTATCAGAAAAACAAATCAGCTGCGATGTGCATAAATGATGTTTTAAATGTAGTAGCCTCTGGAACACTTTGTGCTTGTTTCGGTGGATATGAACAACGCCTACAATTGTATAAATATAAACTTCCTTAAAATATTGTTTGAAAACGAAAGTTTTCCCAAAACCTTAATTGACTGGATCATCAGTATCATGTCCATGAGACTATTCAAATTGGGAGATGCTGTAAAAGTTGTACAAGGTGGTATTGCTCAAGGCTCATGCCTGTCTCCGCTTCTTTTTAATGTCTACACTAAAAGACTACATCAAGTTAGCGATAACATGACTCACATCATGCAATTTGCAGATGATTTTGTTCTAATTTCACATACCCATAACCTTACTTTAGCAGTTACCAACATGAAAAATAAATTAAACGACTGTAATCTCTTATGTGGGGTGTCAGTTTCAACCCCAGAAAATCATCGGTCATGAACATAGGCAAAGATAATGGGAAGCTAATTGATATATCGATAGGAGGAATTCAAATATCAATGCAAAATAATATTCGCATTTTAGGTAGACTGATAAGTGCCAACATGTCTAACGTTAATCATCTTAAAATGATTGAAGAAGAAACTAAAAGAAGCAATAGACTTAGGCAGCTAGCGACAACGATCAAAGCGGGGCTGAAACCAAAGTCTAGTGTTAACATTTTCAAGTCTTTCATCAGAACAAAACAAGAATATACAATCACCACTTTCTCTAACATGGGTATAGGTTCCAAAAAAAATATGGAAATTGCACAAGCGGCAGTGCTAAGGAGATATGTCGGTGTGCCAACAGACACAAGTAAGCATGAGATTTTTTTTCTGGCGGGTGTCATGCCACCTTTTTCAGAGCAAAATAGCTCTCAGCAAAACAACTTTTTAAAATTAAAAATTCTTAATCCAAGAATGTTTGAAGAACTAAGAAGTCAAAAGCCAACACTACCCAGCAGTTCTGGTGCGGGCCAGTGTCCCATACGGGCTTGACTACTGTCTAGTCCGGCTGGTCTAGTCATGGTTGGGCAAAGCTGGTGCAAAGAAATACACGGCAAGGGACACATGTGTAGCCCATGCCTAGCTCGCGCGGGCTAGTCACAGGGTCGGAAAAGGCTGATGCAAAGAAATGCCTATCAAAGAAACTGCTAGCAGCACTTGGCTGGCTTGCCTTGCCCATGGTTGACCCACGCTGATGCAAAGGCATGCCACTGCTAGCCCATGGTAGGCCTACGCTGATGCAAAGGCATGCCACTGAAACATAAGCAGGAAGGAGAGACAAAGATGGCACTACATTGGCCAGCCAAAATATAAAAAGACAATGAGAATAAAAATTACACGAAACGACATGTTTGGCATCCTATGCATTTTGTTTGTGTAATTTTTATTCTTTTTCTGCCTTCCTCTCCTTCGAGCTCGAGCGCGTGCGTAACGGCATGTCGGGTCCCATGCATTTTGTTTGTGTAATTTTTATTCCTTTTCTGCCGTCATCTTCTTCGAGCGCGTGTATAAACGTTTTGACTTCGACGCGAGTGGAATTTTCTGGAGATAAGTGCTTAAATTTTGTACAAAATCTACGAAACATTAAGTAATATATATTAATAGTAATAGTTAAAGTGAAAATATTTATAAAACATATGTATGTATGTACATATATTAAAGATAATCGTGCTTAGTTGTGTATCGAAATATTTTTGAGGCTGCGCTGGGCATTTTTTGGTTTTGCGCCTTTTTTCTGCCCTTTTCTCGAGACTTCTGCTTAACACGACAAAAATATATGGGGTGTAAGTAAGTGGGAAAAAATTAATGGGCTAGGATGAAACCCTAATAAGTCAAAATGCAGGTAAAAGAAAGTTCGTAGCTATAAAGTAGCTATAGCTACACCTGTACCTTAAATGATTTCAAATCTTTTTTCGACAATACAAAATGCTGTAATAATTTTAAATATTGTAAGAAAATAAATATTTTAGATAAATTACTTGCTAAAAACAAAGATGAGTACGCGGTGGAGGTTCTCTGAAATTCTCGACAAATATGCAAACGAAGGCTGGAACATCATCATTGCCACAGATGCGTCAGTTACACTTAGTGCATGTGGTATAGTTCTAGTAGAGATGCCTAGTGGCAATTCGTATAAATAAAAGGTGGAAACCCGGCTCTCATCGGTCGGCGCTGAACTAGTTGGGATTAAAAAGGCGAGTGAACTGTGCTGAATTAAAAAATACAGGAAAGCTGTGATAGTTTGCGATGGATTGGGAGCGATAAAACTTATAAGCAACAATCAAACGGACTCATATCTAGTTAAAAACATTTATGACAACATAAGCATATCTGATATTCAACAATTGGACATCCTTTGGATTCCAGGTCCCAAAGGTGTGGCTGTCTATGAAAAGGCTGAAAGAGCAGCTAAAACTGCATTAAGCGAAGGGAAGATAATACATGCACAATTTAGCATAAAAGAAGCGTTAAGAGAAATCAAAAACATATTATAACACAACTGGAATGATGATTACAAGCACAAATGCAGACCCAAAGGCTCGAACCTCATTGATATTTTTCCAGAAATCCCTAAGAAGCCCTGGCATTTTAATTTAAAACGGAATGCTAAAATCATCAAGATCATAAACAGATTAATGACAGGACATACTTATGACAAAGTTTTTCTACACAGAATCAAAGCAGTTGACTCCAAGATTTGTGAGACTTGTAATGTTACTGAATATGCTGAACATCTGATTTTCAATTGCCAAAGATTTGCTGATCTCAAAAGCAAATTCAAAATATTTAAATATTATGAGGATTTAAAACAATTGCTACGCCGCGGCTGTACTTTATACCCGGTACTCAATCAGTATTTATGTATGTGAGCTTGTTGTAATTTATTACATGTTCACAAAAGGGACAAATTGAATTTTAGCCAAAAAATAAAAAAGTAATTAAGTCGAACCTTTTCGGAGATTTTGATCTATTTTATGTTTCCATATTTGTTTACATACATTTTTTACATCTGCCTTTTCTACAAGTCTTTATCTACTTCCAACATATACATACACGGCTGTGTGCGAGAGAGAGAGGGAATGAGTCTGCGCTTGGAAGGCCACTGAAATTTCATTTGTTCCTTCTGGCTATACTAATGATCCGATCTGATCAAGATTCAATACTCTGATAGATATGGTAATTTTCTATGATTTTCCGTTTTTGGTTTTTCGTATCTTCAAAATTGCAGATTTTCATCTTTTGTGGGGCAGAAGGGGGCGTGGCCAAATTTTAAAACAAACTCGTCTCGGTTTGATATTACAGGAGCTTGGATAGAAAGTTTGGTTGATCTAGCTCTTAGGGCGCGCGCACACTGTAGCTGAAAGCGGAGCTGAAAGCAGAGCTGAAAACGGCGCTGAAAGCTCAAAGCTTTTTTCAGACAGAATCAGCCGGCAGGTGCGTACACTGTCGACTGAGTTGAAAGATGAACTGATAGCAATGCGTCCGTCTGTTTCTACTAAACTATTATTTCACTTTAAGAACTATCTCCACAAAACGTTTCATGTACATAGCTATATTTTATGACTTTATCAAGAATTTTTTCGAATGGTGCAGATCGGATATCTATATCTATATAAAGTTATTTTTTCTATGAAAAACTTCTTTATTTTTTAAAGTAGTCAGCCTATTTGTGTTATTACCTGATTGTACATAACGCACGAAAATTTGGTGAAATTCGGACCACTATATCGCATAGAAAGATAACATTGATGGTAACTATCAGCAATCCGCTTGCTGAAAAAACAAACATGCTTGTTCGATCAAACAAAGCTGAGCTGATTTCAGGGAGCTTTTTCAGCTTTAAGCTCAGCTCAGTCAGCAATGTGCGCACTTGCACCGATGCAGTGTGTTTGTTTTTTTGGAGCTGAAAAAAAAGCTATTAGCTCTTCTTTCAGCTCCGCTTTCAGCTCCGCTTTCAGCTCCGCTTTCAGCTCCGCTTTCAGCTCCGCTTTCAGCTCCGCTTTCAGCTACAGTGTGCGCGCGCCCTTATAGTCTCTGAGAACTAGGCGTAAAAAAATTCGATCAGGCATAGCGCCTACCCCTGTGTGTGAGAGAGAGTGTGATAGGACAGGAGTCTGTAGGGAACGATGCATTTCGAAATAGATTTCTTCATTGTGGCTATATTTATGATCTGATCTGATCCAGATTCAACACTTTGATAGATATGCTCATTCTCTATGAATCTGCGTTTTTAGTTTTCTCGTATCTTTAAAATTGTGCATGGCACAGAGTTTCGTCCTTTGAGTGGGCGGAAGGGGGCGGGGCGAAATTTTGAAATACATTTGTAACAGTTTGATAGGACAGGAGTCTGGATGCAAAATTGTGTTCCTCTAGCTTTTATAGTCTCTGAGCTATAGGCGCTAATGAAGACGGACAGACAGACATAGCTATATCGACTCGGCTATTGATGCTGATCAAGAATATATATACTTTATGGGGTCGGAAACGCTTCCTTCTGGGTGTTACACACATCCATTTTTTCAACAATTCTAATATACCCCTATACTCTTCGAGTACCGGGTAGAAAAAGAGCCACTCCATCTTAAAGAAATGGCAATCTTTATTAACACAGGTAACATAAACTTCTAACTTATCTTTTCCTATCCCTTTATAATGTAAATAAACATGTGTAGTTATAACACTGGTTAACAAGTCAGTGTATAATCTTATTCATCACTAAGACAATCTGTCAAACTCGCCTTCAGTAAAATGTATGACCTATTTCAGTGGTCTTAAAAGAAAAATTACATCAAATTTAAAGAGACACAAGGGCTGGCAAAAACCCTCTAGCTGAACCCTCCCCGAGGGTGCCGGCTGAGCAATGGGCACTGCATTATCCCGGACAAGGGTAATGCATTGTCGCTTGCTCTGTCCGAGGCAATGCAGTGTCTAGCTAAGGCAATGATTCAGCGTCCTCTCGATCTCGAGTCGGGGGAGCTGTGTCAAAGCCATGGCTAGAGGTGCCTGGCCGTCAGGCCTAAAACGCTAGGGGGTGGCTCCCCCGAAAAACATCAGCCGTATGGACCTTCGGGCCAATTATGGAGTGGTTAAAAGATGAAGCAAGGGTTGGGATGTCAACCCAAACGTCGGGAAGCGTGGCTGCTACCACCGGCGAGCACGGAGAGGAGCAATCCTCTCTGCGTGTCGCCAGCATTCACACCTCTGACGTGGCGGGAGCAGGTCGATAGCAGCAAGATAGCATCGGCGGAGCTCCTCATAGCCATGGAGCAAGGGCCCGTCGACATAGCTTTGTTCCAGGAGCCCTGGATTGCGTCAGGTAATACAGTGGCCGGACTAAAGTTCGCAAATTATAACTCGTTCTACCCAACATCGGTAAGCAGGAATAGAACCGTCGTACTAGTACGAAAGGGAATCCATGCTTACCTTATGTCTCATTACAGCACAGACGACCTGACAGTAGTGATGCTGGAGAGTGAGGAGAAGCGCCTTCTGGTAGCTTCCTGCACTAAAGAGTCTGGTGGAAGAAGCCGACTTTAAAGACCAAAAACTCATCATTGGTACGGACGCCAATGCCCACCACAGTGTGTGGGGAAGCCCCGATATCAACGACCGAGGTGAGTCACTCCTAGACTTTATATTATCAACTAACATAGATGTAGCAAACGTGGGAGAGGAATACACCTACGTAGGTCCAACATCGTCCAACGTGCTAGATCTAACCCTCGTAACGGGAAAGAGTACCTTGATATCTGGATGGAGAGTCCTCGAAAGACCATCCTTCTCGGAACAGTCTATAGAAACACCCGGAACACAAACTGGAGAAGTTTAGAAAGACCGTTAAAAAAGGCTCACCCCGCCCGAACGTAGGGATTTATAGGTTCGGGAATGCGAGTTTATGATATAGTTAGAGAGAGAGAGCGAGAGAGATGCGGAGATTTATGTGAACAGTGTACCAAAATAAATTAGAATTGGGAAATATGTACATATGTTTTCATTAAATGAATGTTCACTAGTTTCCTCGTTTGCTCAAAGAATTTGTCACCGACCCAAAATTGTTAATCAGAAAAGTATGTTTCAGTAACTTATTTTTATTTATTTATTATTATACCATTCTAGCGTGACGAGCATTTTATACATAAATTTTGCAATAGTAAATATTATATGAAATTTAAATTATTGACATTAATGAGTGAGCTTGTATACTCACATTTTATTATATAATATAACTTGATTTAATTTAGTTCCTGGAAAACTTACTTTCAGACTCTCTTCATCCCTCTCTATTATTTCAACTTCAACTTATGTAGTGCGTAGATGTTTCTGCAGTGCGATTCTGAATTGCGATTCTGAATTGCATTCCGGTACCGATTGCATTGATGGCGCGAGGAAGTTGATTCCAAATTCGAACAGCACATACAAAGAATTGTTTCTTTGTGCATTTCTGCCGTATTTAAAGCTTATAATATTTGTGGTTTTTCTTCAAATACTAAACTTAAGTCGTTTATATAGGTATGATGGCTCTTTGGCCATATAACTTTCTGAAGTAATAGTAAGACCCTAAGGTTTATCCAAAAATCCAATCGAAGATGTTTATCATTACTTCAGAAGTACCTTCAGATCTGTATCTTTTATAAATATATCTCGAAACATTATTAGAAGCCACTTGCAGTTTGCGATGGCCGGCGAAGTTTCAGTCACTAAATACCTCGATACCATAAAAAAGTACTGATGATACATTTTCGAAATGGTTTCTTTGATTTTTAGTGGTAGAAAGTCCTTAGTTAAATATAAATTTCTAAGGATTACATAAGTTTTTCCGACTGATTTGCTTATGTGATCGACTCATGTCAACGTTTGATTAAAGAGAATACGTACATAAGTTGTTTTCCCGCTGTACATATTCTATGGGAACATTTTCAATACATCATTTTTGCAGTGTATGTGTCGAACTTTCTTTTACCTGCATTTTGACTTATTAGGGTTTCATCCTAGCCCATTAATTTTTTCCCACTTACTTACACTTTTTAATTCACTCCCAGGAGTTCTGCGGACTAGCCCTTGCCTAGCTATCTGACTAGCCTAGCCGGTCCAGCACTGGCCCGCAGACTAGCCCGACTCCATGTTAAATCCTATACCATTTTTGCATTGCATGTCATTGGGTTTGATTTGTCGGCAAGCATTGTATCAATGTTGTCTAGCCCCTGACTAAGCTGAGGAGACCAGTCCATGGGCCGGGCCACTTGGACTAGACAACGGCTAGGCTGAGGAGGCCAGTACATAGGCCGGCCCACTAGGCTGGCGGGGTACCGAATGGTCTAGTCTCAATAAAACACCTTTTTTAATTTTTTTTTCATTTATTTTATACATTTATATTTATACCTACACACAAAAAATTAAATTTATTCAAAAAATGATTTCATGGCTTAAATCTATAGCTTACTACTAACTATAATTGTCTACGCACTATTCTTATTTGTATTATTTTTTGCAATCACCCGCTTCTTTTGCAAGTGAAAAGCACGGCGCAGTTGAGTTAGCCCCGGTCCTGCCTCTCCCATTTCAATTTATGCTGCAAATACAATTAAAGATATATTTTAGATATTTTTATTTAAAATTTGACTTTGCATAATTACTTTCTGATGATTGCGGTGTACAAGTGGTCAAGCGACTTAAGAAACTTCTTGCCAAGCACTCGAATTCAACCGCGTCAATAAAAATGATTTTTATACCCGGTACTCGAAGAGTATAGGGGTATATTAGATTTGTGGAGATAACGGTTGTGTGTAACACCCAGAAGGCAGCGTTTCCGACCCCATAAAGTATATATATTCTTGATCAGCATCAAAAGTCGAGTCGATATAGCTATGTCTGTCCGTCTGTCCGTCTTCATTAGCGCCTATAGCTCAGAGACTATACAAGCTAGAGCAACACAATTTTGTATTCAGACTCCTGTCCTATCACACTGTTACAAGAGTATTTCAAAATTTCGCCCCGCCGTCTTCCGCCCACACAAAAGACAAAAATCTATGACATAAACAATTTTGAAGATACAAGAAAACTAAAAACGCAGAATCATAGAGAATGGTCATATCTATCAAAGTGTTAAGTCTGGATCAGATCGGATAATCAATATAGCCACAATGAAGAAAACCATTTCGGCAAGCATCGTTCCCTCTCGCTCTCTCTCACACACAAGGGTGGGCGTTATGCCTGATCAAACTTTTTGACGCCTAGATCTCAGAGACTATAAGGCTAGATCAACCAAATTTTCTGGCCTTCCAAGCGCAGACTCATTCCCTCTCTCTTTCGCACACAGCCGTGTTTGTGTATGTAGGAAGTAGATTTAGACATGTAGATAAGACAGATGTAAAAACCGTATGTAAGCAAAAATGGAAAAATGGAAACATCTAATAGATAAAAATCTCCGAAAATGTTCGACTTAATTATACCCGGTACTCGAAGAGTAAAGGGGTATATTAGATTTGTTAAAAAAATGGATGTGTGTAACACCCAAAAGGAAGCGTTTCCGAGTCGATATAGCTATGTCTGTCTGTCCGTCCGTCTGTCCGTCGTCATGAGCTCCTATATCTCAGAAACTATAAAAGCTAGAGGGACACAATTTTGCATCCAGACTCCTGTCATATCACACTGTTACAAGTGTATTTCAAAATTTCGCCCGGCCACCTTCTGCCCACTCCAAGGACGAAAATCTGTAGCATGCACAATTTTAAAGACACCAGAAAACTAAAAACGCAGAATCGTAGAGAATGACCATATGTATCAGAGCGTTGAATCTGGATTAGATCATAAATATAGCCACAATGAAGAAAACCATTTCGAAATGCATCGTTCCCTCTCGCTCTCTCTCAAACGCCGGGTTGGGTGCTGTGCCCATTCGTCCAGATGAGCGCCTAGATCTCATAGACTATAAGAGCTAGAGCAACCAAACTCTCTATCCATGCTCCTGTGATATCACTTCAGTACAAGTGTATTTCAAAATTTTGCCACGCCCCCTTCCGCCCCCACAAAGAACGAAAATCTAAAATTTTTAAGATACGAGAAAACCAGAAACGCAGAATCATGGAAAATAACCGTATGTACCAGATTGCCGAAGCTGGATCAGGTCGGATCATTATTATAGACAGAAAGAACAAATGAAATTTCAGTAGCCACGCAACGCCTTCCAAGCGCGTAGTAAAGACGAGTCGTAGTAAAGACGTATGTATGTAGATATGGAAATGTAGAGAAGACAGATGTAAAAAACAAATGCAAACAAAAATGGAAAGGGTTCGACTTAAATTTTTTTTGCGCTTTTTTGGCTAAAATTTAATTTCTCCCTATTGCGAACATGTAATAAATTACATATGTATGTATATCATTAGCTCACATACATATATATACACTTAGTACCGGGTATAAAGTAGAGCCACGGCTGTAGACGTGGCTCACAACGGTCCCTCTCGTTTCTTCCAATGTTGCTTGCAGTCGTTTTCTTTGTCTGTAAATATAAAACGAGTGGGAACGTTGTGAGCCACGTCTACAGCCGTGGCTCTACTTTATACCCAGTACTCAGTCAGTATATGACTGATTCTGCGTTTTTGGTTTTCCCATATCTTCAAAATTGTAGATTTTCGTCCTTTGTGGGGCGGAATGGGGCGTGGCAAAATTTCGAAACAAACTCGTCTCGGTTTGATATTACAGGAGCTTGGATTGAAAGTTTTGTTGATCTAGCTCTTATAGTCTCTGAGATCTAGGCGTCAAATAATTCGATCAGGCATAGCGCCCACCCCTGTGTGTGAGAGAGCGCGAGAGGGAACGATGCATTTATCATCTGATCTGATCTAGATTCAACACTCTGATAGATATGCTCATTCTCTATGAGGAGTCTGGATACAAAATTGTGATCCTCTAGCTTTTATAGTCTCTGAGCTATAGGCGCAAATGAAAACGGACGGACGGACAGACAGACATAGCTATATCGACTCGGCTATTGATGCTGATCAAGAATATATATACTTTATGGGGTCGGAAACGCTTCCTTCTGGGTTTTACACACATCCATTTTTTTAACAAATCTAATATACCCATTTACTCTTCGAATACCGGGTATAATTATATTTTAGTACAATATATCAGTAATAACTGTAATGTTCACTTACCTTGGCAGGAAAACGTCATTTTTTTGAAAATGTTAGACATGTTTTAAAGTATAAAAAAATATTAGAAAAGTATGTACATATATTTTTGTCGTGTTAAGCAGAAGTCTCGAGAAAAGGGCAGAAAAAAGGCGATAAACCAAAAAATGTCCAGCGCAGCCTTAAAAATATTTCGCTGCTGTTTTATTGAACCAAGCACACAACTAAGCACTAAACTAAGTACGATTATCTTCAATATATGTACATACATATGCTTGATAAATATATGCACTTTAGCTATTAAAATTAATATATATTACTTAATGTTTGAAATTTTAGAAAATTTAAGCACTTATCCCCAGAAAGTTCCACTCGCGTCAAAGTAAAAACGATTATGCACGCGCTCCAGCTCGAAGGAGAAGACGGCAGAAAAAGAATAAAAATTACACAAACAAAATGCATAGGGTCCCAGAAATGTCGTTTCGTGTAATTTCTATTCTCATGCTGTCTTCTTTTATTTTGGCTGGCCAATGTAGTGCCATCTTTGTCTCTTCTTCCTGCTTATGTATCAGTGGCATGCCTTTGCATCAGCGTAGGCCTACCATGGGCTAGCAGTGGCATGCCTTGGCATCAACGTGGGTCAACCATGGGCTAGGCAAGCCAGCCAAGTGCTGCTAGCAGTTTCTTTGATTGGCATTTCTTGGACTAGCACGAGCGAGCATGGGCTACTAATGTGTCCCTTGCCGTGTATTTCTTTGCACCAGCTTCGCCCGACCCGTGACTAGACCAACCTGACTAGACAGTAAGCAAGCCCGTATGGGAGACTGACCCGCACCAGAACTGCTGGGCTGTTACAGAGACAAATACAGTCATTAATTCTTCTAATAGAGCGACTAACAAACATTTGAACGTTATCGTCATACATATGATGATATATGTCATAACGTGACAATACCCAGCAAGCATTTTCTATCGCGGAAGAGTCGCAAGCGACTCGCCAAGAAGATTCATTTGATCGCCCGCGATATCGCATTCTGATCGCTTTCTGATCTTTTGTTGGGAGAAAGTGAGCCACTTCCGCGACACTTCCAGAAGAGGCGCCGAAGAGTCTTCCAGAAGTGTCGCAGAAGAGGCATTAGGAAGTGTCGCAGAAGAGCGTTTTGGAAGGGTCGCAAAAGAGTCTTCTATAAAAGAGTCGCCCAGAAGACTCACAGAAGAGTATAATATAAAACAAAAAATTTGTTTTTACATTTATTTAGGTCAATTTAATTATTGGTTGCAAGCAACTATGAAACATATGCATATGCATATGAATAATTGTTTCTGTAATACAAATTAAACATTCGCGGTGGCGATTTGTGTTTTTAAGAAGTAAAATTATTTAACTTTATTTCACAAAACTTTTGGCGACTTTAGTTTTAGGTCAACTTTTCCGTTCAGATCCAAGATCAAGACTGCCTCTACTGATGCCATCTCCACATCATGCAACCCCAATGATTCTCTGCTCGATACCATTTTCCTATAAACAAACGACTCGATTTGGTCATCCAGATCTAGAATTGTGAAATACCAAAAATGCAGAATCTGCAAAAAGCCGGGTGTTCAATTGTTTACTTGAAACCCGGGTGTTCGATTGTTTACCCGAAACCTGGGTGTGGGCCGAGAGTGGGCCGAGATTGTTTTTCAATTAAGGCGGGTGTAAGAAAAGTTTGTTTTCCACTTTAGGTGGGGTGTGAGAAAAGATTGTTTATAAATTATTTGGGAGCCAAATATTGAAATACAAAGATCGAGATTGAATCTGGGGACACCAAAGATTGTTTATAACTCGTATAAAAGACCAATGTAATTGGGTACGTTAACTTACATATGTATTTAGGAACATATTTAAATGTCAGTGATATTTATTATTCATTTATATTTTTATTTATGTTTTATTTTTATTAATGCGTTCTTGTGCATGTACTAAATGCTGCTGGCAAATTTTATTGAACTTTTGATCAGTACCCATATGAAATTTATTATGTTCAACTTCTGGAAAGTATAAAAGAAAAGATTGATTTGTGAATACACGAAAAATTCGATAGCTTTTACCTTTCATTAACCAAAACGGAACTGTTGAATACTGGGTTTTAAATTGGTTCCCGCCACGTCAAGTTCACCGCCAATTCATCGGAAAACAATACTTAAGCCTAGTACTCAGACGAGCAAAAAATGTTATCGGAAGGAATCAGGGTTGATATTCGTATGAAACCGATACAAATATTTTGCCGGCAAAATTATTTATTATTATTATTATCATAATTTTGGCGGTACTCAGCACGAGCAAAATAATTGCCGATATATGCTAAAAAAGTATTTAATGGTATTTGTGGTGTTCCGCCAGGCACGACAAATTTATTTGGCGGTTGAAATAAATGAAGTGGTGTGCGTACATATGTGTTTGATTACAATCGAAATCGAAACGTTAACACAAGGCTATGTTCAAAAAGCAAAATATAAAGAGATTGGGGTAGTTTAGCGACAAGGAGATTTTATTATTATTAAAAGAAATCGAGCAGATGCATTTGCTATGTAATTTGGCGAATAAAAAGCAATTTGATGCAAACGCAATAAGAGGCGCATGGGAGTCTGTGGCTGCAGTGATGAATAGAGAGTACAATTTCAAGTAATTATAAAATGTAAGTGAATGTTCATAGGTATGTATTCCAGGTGATACGTGCAGAAAAGCTTGGAAATCGTTGAGGGATAAAATTCAGGTGATAAATAGGGAATACAAATTATTGATTGCATTTCTGTTCCGCAAAAATGCATTTATACAATATTGCGGTACATTAGCAGTGCATTGTCGTCCTTCAGCGCCACAGCGCCCACAAATATAACATTTTTGCTTGCTTTGATACAAAATTAAAATTCTTAACTGATTTTATTTGTACACAGTGTAACCGTAGGGCATGCACACCTGGTCACACTCGGTCGCTAGTATTTTTATATTGCAAATTTTGCCAGCAAAATTTTTGCAGGTCTGAGTACTAGGCTTTACAATGCGTTTTAATTTGCAAGTAATCCTCCGGCAATCTCCCTCGCGACTCCCAGACGTCTCATTTCGGGGATTCTTTTATTCCCTTTTTTTCGTGACTGATCGTTGAAACTAGAGAATTAATTATTATTTTGATAACTACCACTTCGGTTTTTAGCACTTTCATTGCTTAATTTCATTTTCATTCGTTCACTTGACTTCCCGCTCCGCAACAAACCACTAAATGTTTTCTTTCCGCACTGTTTTTACACTTCCGCACAGTTCACAAAAAACAATTTAATGCGCATTTTCTCAACGCAAACAACAAATATCGCTAAAAGATCGCCTGGAATCGCCTGGAAGGTGCAATAATAGTTTTGAGCGAAAAAAATGTACTCAAACATGCGCTATTAAACATTTTGCCGGCAGGTTGAACACAAAAAAGGGTTTTTTCAGTTCAAGCTCGAAGATAAGGCAGAAGCAAAATGAGTAAGACAACAACAAAAGCATCGAAATTGTTGTTGGTCAGTTTGCGTTCGCGAGCAACGACGACCCAACAAGCAAACAAAAACGGTTTCGGTTCTACGCATAGCATACCCACACATAATTTTTGCATGTGTTGGGTTTTTTTATTCTTGGTGCCGTTCATGTATACGTTCTGTGAGTTCCTATCCCAAGAGTAAAAACAAAAACAAAGCGAGCCCAAGAGCATAGGCACCCCTGATTTACATACAGAGAGAATAGTAATGGCCCAAGGACGGATCCTTGAGGAACACCACGCTTGACACTAAGAAGAGATGAGTAAACATAATTTATAGACACAGACTGCCTTCGATTACTCAGGTACGAAAAATTACTGCACGCGAAAAAATACAAACACGACTTAGCTTAAAACAAAGAATTTCGTGGTTAACGGTGTCAAAAGCTTTACTATATTCTAAAAGGGTCAGGAACGTTATATTGTCGTTGTCCAATTTTTCTCTGATGCCTTCAACTTCTCCTCACATGAAAACCTGACTGTTTGTCTTTCAGAAGTTTTTAGTTGTCAAGTAATTTATCATCTGACCAGCCGTAAGTCGTTCTAAAAATTTTGACAAATAAGGTAAAGTTGAAATTGGCATGTAATCATTGACAGAAATTGGAATTGGAAGTATTTTGGCTACTTTCCAAGAATCAGAAAATATTGATTAAGTCAACGATGTGTTGTAGATGTAGGTTATGTATGATTACATAGCAACATTGTCGGCAGCATAGCGGGCAACTATGCGTCACTATGCGTGGGTAGCTAATGTCCATTGTAGCGCTCTTTAAAAAGTTCCTCTCTTTGATGCGCATAGCGCATAGTTTGCTTCATTTTCGCATTCGTTCTTTGCACGGCTCATAATCCGGTGTTCCGTTTCGTTCGTGGCTTGGTTTCGCAGCTTCGTTTTTCATCTCTTTAGCCGGCGTTGCTCAGCTTGCTGTGCTTTTCGTTCGTGCCAAAAGTGATCTTTGAGATCTCTTATACTCGTGGAGTTAATTGAAACATTGGAGCTTCGTTTGTCGTCGACGTTATTCAGCTTGCTTTCGCTGTTCGTGCTTAAGCATAGCTGTTTAAACTCTTATATTTAGGGAGTTAACCCTCTAACACGTAAGGGTGTCTTGAGACACTTATCATATTATTGACATTATCTAAAAAACTAAGAGCTTTTACGTCATTTGAATATTATTTTTCTGATAACAACAAACACGAAATTACGTCCAGAAGCTTTGAAAGCTCTCAAAAGCTTTAAGCTATGATTTTTTTGTTCCGCGGGTAAATTTTGAGCTGATGCATTTTATGTTTTCTTGTGGTGATAAAAGTATATATATAAAACGAATCGAGCTCATTATTTTTTTCGTGAAAGGTATGTTTGTTAGCTTTTAAAATCAAGTCTCAAATATAATAAAGATGTGTGTTGTAGCTGAGAAATAGTAATAAGTGTCTGGAGGCTCTTTTGGGGCTCCAAGCTATCTTTTTTTGTCAGCAGCTGTTTCACGGCTACGTTCAATTTTTGTGTTGGTTTTTGTTTATTGTATGATTTTTTTTAATAGAAATCAGTTCCTGGACTTGTTTGAGTCAATTCTTTTGGCTATGCATACCGCTTTGAGATATACAGCGGCGCAGGTGATAACGTGATCTTGCCTGGTCACCCAGATCTTGGTGCTTCGGCCAGCATTGTTGTACGTTTAACAAAAACCGTACAAGCTTTCAAGCACCACATTATTTACTTTGATAACTTTTATACGTCGCTGCCTTTGATGGTCTATCTGCGTGCGAAAGGTATTTAGCCTTGGTACAGTGCGTGTAAATCGTATCCCTAATTGCAAGCTTCCAAGCGATAGTACTATCAAAAACAAACCAAGGGGTTTTTCGATCCAGTACGTAGGCTCCTCATATGGAGTCGAAATAAGTAATGTGCTGTGGAAAGACAACAAAGCAGTTCGCTTGTTGTCGACTTATGTGGGTGTTCAGCCACTTGAAAGGGCTAATTCGCATGAAGGAATAGCAAAGACTGCTCGTTACGACAGGAAATCTAAGCGAAACATCGAAGTTAATTGCCCACAAATTATTCGCGAATATAACGCTCACATGGGTGGCGTAGACCTAATGAATGGACTTATGGGCCGCTATCATATCAGAGCTAAAACTCGGGATGCTGCCACTCGAATTTTTTACCACTTGATTTATATGGCAGCAACAAACGCTTATGTTTTATATAGGCGTATAGAAAAGGAAAGAGAGAACATGGGCAAATTGCTTGAACTCCCGGAATTTCGCGAATCGATTGCTGAAGGTCTGGTGACATTTCAAATCAAAAACTTTGCAGGTCGTCCAATCAATCGATCTTCACAAGGACGGACAACCCAGTCTCCATCCTCTCTATCAGGGACAATGCAGTCTCCACTCTCTCAGAGACGTTTGCAGCTAAACCCCAAACTAGGCGCAAAAGCGAACCATCCAATATGGGACTTGCGGTTTGAGCAGCTAAACCATTTTCCGGATTGGTTGGATCGAGATAATGGAAGAAAATGGTGCAAATACTGTAAAATTTCTCAAACACAGTGCATTTGCACAAAATGTAAACTGCATTTGTGTTGCACATAAAAAAAAAATTGTTTTTCAGAGTATCATAAAATTAAATAAAACTCAACTTAGTAATTTTAAAATTAAATTTTTTTACACTCGGAGCTCCAAGAGTGTCTTGAGACACTTATTCACTTTTTCTCACCTTACAGGTGAGCTGTAAAGCTCTTGCACTTTTTCTGAGTACATATTTAAGTTCAAGAGCCTTAATTCACTTTAGAAAAAATTATTTGAATTCGTTTCTTTCATTATTCTGGAAAGTAGGCTTAGAGGGTTAAGTGCCGCTTCGACTTCGGGTCGAATGCTGTTCGGACTTAGGCATTTCTGTTAGCAGGCTTAACTTCTCACGCATCATACGTTGCGTATCGGATCGAACGTGGTTCGAACTTGGTACGTCGAGCCAAAGTTTGGCTGTGTTAGAACGGTTCGAAGTTCGTTTGCTCAAGCGTTTTCGAATAGAACCTAATACGATTATACGTTGGTATTTACCGAATTTATGCGCGCTTAGTTCCGAACATTGTTCTATTTGAAGGCAGAGTATTTCAGCATTCTTTTTTCTACCTCGTCGATTTGACTCTAGAATTTAAAATCAGTCAACGTTCCGGTTCCTTAAGTAGCTTTATTTGGACCAACATGGATCCAGGGACTAGTGAAGAGAAAGCAAGCGCTAGCTTACAGGATTTTATGAGCAGCTGGAGAAAGTAAGCGTTGATATAGATCGAAAAGCCTTGCAGTAGGGTAACATTTCGCTAGATCCGCTGCAAATCCAATGTCGTCTGGAAATTTTAGAATCCCGCATTGCTAAAGAAATGGGCTTGCAGTCAAAAATCGACATTTTAGCTCCAGACAATTCGGATAGGTCACAGTTAGAAAAAAAACTTGTGTGATTACATAGGCGTTGTACATTTCGGCAGCGCCCAATAAGTCCACTCAACCGGGAAATACAGGTCCCGTTCACCATCATTCTAATTTGCCAAAACTAAAGTTATCAAAGTTCAGCGGCAAGCATGCGGATTATAAACGATGGAGAACGTTGTGAGCCGCGTCTAGCGCCGTGGCTCTACTTTATACCCGGTACTCAGTCAGTATATGTATATGTATGTGAGCTTGTTGTAATTTATTAAATGTTCGCAAAAGGGGCAAATTTAATTTTAGCCAAAAAACAAAAAAGTAATTAAGTCGAACCTTTTCGGAGATTTTTATCTATTAGATGTTTCCATATTTGTTTAGATACATTTTGTACATCTGCCTTTTCTACATGTCTTTATCTACTTCCAACATATACATACACGGCTGTGTGCGAGAGAGAGAGGGAATGAGTCTGCGCTTGGAAGGCCACTGAAATTTCATTTGTTCCTTCTGGCTATACTAATGATCCGATCTGATCAAGATTCAATACTCTGATAGATATGGTAATTTTCTATGATTCTCCGTTTTTGGTTTTTCGTATCTTAAAAATTGTGGATTTTCGTTCTTTGTTGGGGCGGAAGGGGGCGTGACCAAATTTTGAAACAAACTCGTTTCGGTTTGATATCACAGGAGCTTGGATAGAAAGTTTGGTTGATCTAGCTCTTATAGTCTCTGAGAACTAGGCGTCAAAAAATTTGATCAGGCATAGTGCCCACCCCGGTGTGTGAGAGAGAGAGAGAGGGAACGATGCATTTCGATATGGTTTTCTTCATTGTGGCTATATTTATGATCCGATCTGATCCAGGTTCAACACTCTGATAGATATGCTCATTTTCTATGATTCTGCGTTTTTAGTTTTCGTGTATCTTTAAAATTGTGCATGCCACAGATTTTCGTCTTTTGAGCGGGCGGAAGAGGGCGGGGCGAAATCTTGAAATACACTTGTAACAGTGTGATAGGACAGGAGTCTGGGTACAAAATCGTGTTCCTCTAGCTTTTATAGTCTCTGAGCTATAGGCGCTAATGAAGACGGACGGACAGACGGACGGACAGACGGACGGACAGACAGACATAGCTATATTGACTCGGCTATTGATGCTGATCCAGAATATATATACTTTATGGGGTCGGAAACGCTTCCTTCTGGGTGTTACACACATCAATTTTTTCAACAAATCTAATATACCCCTTTACTCTTCGAGTACCGGGTATAAAAATGTATGAGTTTGTTTGAAAGCGTAATAGATTCCGACCGGCCGTTGTTCAATATAGAAAAGTTCAACCATCTCATTTCGTTGTTGTCCGATGAAGCCCTGGGTACCATACAGGCATTCCAAGTTTCCTATACGAACTATCCAAAGGCGTTAGAAAGTTTAAAAGAGGTATATGACAACAAGTGCTTAATATATTTCCCAGCCATGACTAAGCCGTCCGCATCGTCTCTGCGATTGATCATAGACAGTTTCTGCAATTTTCGAGTCGCCTTTATCGTTGGGAGACGAGCGAGAGGTTCCTAATGCCATTATAATACATCTGGTTTTATCAAAGGTGGACCCATCCACATTGTCCAAATATAGGGAGCAGCTGAATTATGATACGCTGGCCAAGCTGTTCAGATTGTGCAAAAGCATTAAATAGGAGGTATCAATATCTTTCAGCAGAAGAGTCTTCGAAAGGAGAAAGTTTGACAAGCCTTCGACCAGCAAGAAGAACACCAGATCGTCGTTTTCTTGCGCAAGGGCCGAAAAATCGATCGACCCTAAGAGCGTATATTGCAGCTCCAACTATTCGATCGGTAATTGTAATGGTTTTGGGGTAATATCCGTGTTGGAGCGATTTGATTTCGCAAAAGGCAAGCAACTGTGCATTAATTGCCTCCAACCTGAGCACACAAACGAGGGACCTACGGAACGGCGTCAGCTCCATTTCTTGCCATTCGTTGTTTGCAGGAACTTGGATTTCGTCATAGGGACACCCATGATATTGGCTCCGACATAATTTGCAACGATTATTTTGTAGACGACATGCTTACTGGAGCCGATGATATTGACACTTTGAATTTGATATGTAATCAAGTGTCCGAAATCCTCAGTTACGGCGGTTTCCAGCTGTCTAGGTGGTTTTCAAACCATCCATATTTAGTTGAAGGGATTAATTGGAAAAATCCCTTAGTTTTAATGATGCCGATTCGACCAAAACCTTAGATATGCGGTTTTAGTTAGTGTTGAGGACTCATTTGCCAATGACATATTGTCTCGGTTTTCGTCGTATACCAAATTAGTTCGAGTGGTGGCATATGTGTACCGTTTTATTTTTATATAAATAAGGACAAAGAACGCTCTAGGGAGTTAACTGCAAAGGAGTTGCAGCAGTCGTCCCTCAAGTTGATGGAGCTGGTTCAACGAAGTGTCTTCCCAGAAGAGTTTAAAATGCTAAAAAAGGGACAACCGCTGCAGCCAAGCCTGCAGATGATGGCCCCATTTATCCAAAGGAGGACAGAAGAAAGGCGGTCGTTTTCGCCAATCAGGGTGGGAGGTTGTTGCATGGCCCTGTGTCGATTGAGGCCAAGTTCCCGGTTCTACTGCCTGCCAAGAGTTACTTAGTCGAACTGTACTTGAGAATTGTCATGCCAATGCAAAGACATTAGTTAGTCTGTTGTGACAGGAAATTTGGCTTATAAATGCACGTTGGGAATTCACTCGGACAGTAAGGGGATGCATTCACTGTTTTCACTACAAGCCGAAGTTGATGAGCCAAATCATGGGGATTCTTCCGGCAGACAGGTTTAGAGAAGGTCGTCCGTTCCTGATCTGCGGTGTTGACTTTTGAGGCCCTATCAACGTCTCACTTCGATTTCGAGGTCGTCCGCCGCTCAAAATTAATATCGCGGTGTTTGTTTGTTTCGCTTCGAAGGCCGTCCATTTATAACTTGTCCCGGACCTACCGACGAATTGTTTTCTATTATCGTTTAAAAGCTTCATCGCAAGTCGATGTATTCCGACAACGGGACCAACATCGTCGGAGTGCGGAACGAGCTAAGGAGGCTTCAGGAAGCGTTCGAGGAGCAGAAGCCCAGACTGATGACGTTCGTTGCAGAGCAAGGGATGCAGTGGAAATTCATCCCTCCACGAGCGCCGCACTTCAGCGGTTTGTGGAAGGCGGCCGTCAAGTCGGCGAAACGCCTCGTCGTCCGACAGATCGCCAACGCCGCCCTCATGGTGAGCGAGGTGCAGCATAGCGGGTAACTATGCGTCGCTATGCGTGCCGAAATAAATGGAATGCAGTCAGTACATGGAACAATTCGGAAACGGTCGTGTTTTTCTTTTCTTTTTTTTCCCATCGCCGCCCACAGCTCTGGTTCAACCCGCGAGTCCCCGTCAAGAATATTAGGTCATGTTTCGAAAACATAAAACACTTAAGTTTTGATATACGATATATCTGTGAGGTCTGTACACGCAGCCCATGACAATTTTAGAAGAGTGTATTGTATGTGTGTTTTGAAAAAATATCTACTCGACGACACTTTCACTCGGATGATTACATACAAATTTTGCCTTCAGACGTTTACGTACATATACAGCTACACCTCCAGCGTGACTATCTCGATCACATCGAAACAGATCATTGCCATTACATTCTACTAACAAATTACTAACATGAGACGAAAACCACGTTTCGGACACACAAATAACATCAATATTGGACTTGAAAAATAAATACCTAAATTTTTAAATTTGGTAAGTTAGGGTATGAATTGGCATACACGCAAACATACTCTTTGATTGCCAAGTACTCTTAGCATTGTATAGCTGCTTGAGCCGGACGACCATGCATCATCATCCATTATAAATGGAAGAGACATCAGTTAGCGCAGACAATCCAAACACCACTGTATTAAGAGTAAGGGGAGATGCTGTGGAGAGAGTGAGATTTCTAACACAGACTTTTACAAGAGTATAAGAGATATTAAACATAAGGTAAATTAACAAACAAACAAAAATTAATTTTAGGATTCTATCGAAAATTTCTACGCCCAGCTCGAGATGCGGATCGAGTCGCCTCCTCAGTCGCAACTTCCTCACACTGTAAGGCAGAGAGATCTGCCATGCTCTTAAGGCTGTAGCTTAGTTGTCATATTCGTTCATATTATAACCAACCCTATTCATATGCTCATAATTGTATTGCCCCGCTTATGGTCCTTGTTGTTATTGCTTGTGCCCTAACCATAACTGTAACGCTCACACACATATAGCAAGAACCGCAACTGCACAC
Source organism: Drosophila helvetica (assembly GCA_963969585.1). NCBI lineage: Eukaryota > Metazoa > Arthropoda > Insecta > Diptera > Drosophilidae > Drosophila > Drosophila helvetica. The sequence goes on along the minus strand of OZ018402.1, from coordinate 18,379,194 downwards.
GCATGCATTGATGCTGCATTGGACCGTCGCATCGCATGATCTTCCAATTCTCTTTTGCTCGACTTCTGTTCGTGAAGTTGGAGCAGTAGCAAAATCGACTAGAACACAACCGCAATCGCACCCCCGCTTTTTCATAAAACTGTAAGCCGCTAAATATTACGTAATCAGTATATTAATCAAATAAAACCTAATTAAAACAAGTACTGTCCACTCATTCATCACCATACGAAATTTTGGTCCTTCGAGCCGGATCGCCGCGTCTGATTTTATTTGAAACCCATATACTGAGTGATATCGTGGACCGCTGTTCGTCATGAATGCCCTCATACATCGTTTAATTCAGCAACGTGGTGCGCACATATCCCAACTAAGTCGCGCAGCTGCAGAGGCTCAGGAATTTGTTCGGTCATGTACTTCTGTCCAAACATTAGAATACAAGTTGGACCGATTGGTTGCAACTTTCAACCGCTTCATGGAGCTCTCTGAGGAGCTAGTCCAATATAATGAAGAAGAAGATTTTGTGGATCCGAATTTGGATAATTTGTGCTTCAATTGCCTAAGTCGATCTCATCAAGTATCTCACCACTATAATCGATTCCTGGGGCAACGAGACAACCTGCAGAATATTGCTGGTTCCACTATAACGATGGTCGCTAAGTCGTTTATACAACGGACCGGGCTGCCGCGCACGCATGCTCGTATACCAGTGGTTGGTCTCGGTGCAAGCCCTGCTGGGGTTACTCAAGGTCGCGCCACGTTCACGTTGCTCTCCCGCACAAGCACAGCATCAATGGCGGTAACAGGTCTGATTATGAGCACTTTAACCTCCTCGATTCCAGCACAGAAGATTGAGTCGAACACTCCGATGTGGGAAAAGATTTGCGATTTACCCTTAGCGGACCCTACATTTGGTAAACCATGCGAAATCGATGTGATTTTAGGAGCTGATCAACTTTGGAACATATACACTGGACGACGCAAAGAGTTTGGCTTAGAATATCCAATTGCACTTCATACTAATTTTGGTTGGGTCATTACAGGCAGCTATCATCTCTGTAGTGATGCTCACACCCACGCACTAGCACATCACGCACACGAAGATCTGGATATCTTAGTTCGATCGCTCATGGACATGGAACGAGTTCAACCAAGTAACGCTACCATTGACGCTAGTGATCCCGCTGAGCAACACTTCGTTCAAACGCATAGCCGCCGAGAGGATGGCGTGTACATCGTCCAATATCCGTTTAAGGATTCCGCTCCGCCTATAGGGTCCACCTTTCCCCAAGCTCTACGCCGTTTTTCTTCTCTCTAACGGAAATTTCGAAAGTTTCCGGCACTCAAACAACAATATGTCGAATTTATGGAGGACTACATACAACGAGGACACATGGAGTTGATTCCGCCGCAGTATTTAAACCAGATAGCACCACCACGCGATGCCGAGTTGTATTCGATGGTTCTGGGGAGGACTGCAAGGGATATTCACTTAATTCACGACTACACATTGGACCACCTATTCAAAGAGATTTACTTGGAGTATGTCTACGTTTCCGTCAGCATCGCTATGTGTTCTGTACGGACATTGAGAAAATGTTTAGAGGCATCCTGGTTTCAGAGGAGCACACTCAGTATCAACGTATCGTCTGGCGAAAAGAGGAGACTGCTACACTTGATCATTACCGACTGCGGATCGTGACGTATGGTTTAGCTTCTTCGCCATTCTTGGCTGTTCGAGTTCTCAAGCAGATCGCTCAAGATTATACCGATTTGTATCCGAACGCTGCTGCGGTGCTTGTAAGGGATGCGTACGTGGATGATATTCCTACTGGCTGCGATAATATCGACGATCTCATTGCACTCAAGGATGAACTACTTTTGCTATTGTGCCGAGCTCAATTTAAACTTCGAAAATGGAGCTCAAACTGTTGTGCACTACTAAAGTCGCTGCCAAAAGACGTTTGTGAGTATCCACCAAAAGCTCTAGAGGTAGAAAGCACAACTCAATATGTGAAGGTTCTTGGAATACGCTGGGACCCAGACGTAGACGATTTCTCCTTCAAGCTGACCATTCCGGACGCTACAATATCTCTGACAAAACGGATCTTGCTATCTGAGCTTGCCAAGATCTACGACGATCTACGATCTCCTGGGCTTACTTTCCCCCACCACTGTATTTCTAAAGGTTCTATTTTAAGATAGTTGGCTGAGCTCGGTCGAATGGAACGAACCAGTACCCCCACAGCTGTGTGCACGTTGGCAACAGTTTGTAGCTGAAGTTCATTTATTGGAAATTTGTCGCATACCTCGTTACCTATCATCACCACGTCAAGCAATTGAGCTGCACGGATTTGCCGATGCTTCATCTCACGCATACGCCGCTGTTATTTATAGTCGCGTGGAGCTCAATAACGAATATGTGGTCAGATTGATCGCCGCAAAAACCCGTGTTGTGCCCATCAAACCTATATCCATCTTCTTTCGAAACGGATGTCTCTGATCAAGAAAATGATCTTCAGTGTATGATTAACAAGGCTTACCTACTGCTTTCGCTTCGTACATCGCATTCGTTGCAAGGACCGCCTGTCATCGTTTCTATCGTCCTGGGAGCTTCAAGATGCACGCTGTAGATTAATCAAACATGTTCAGATGGAGTTCTTCCAAGTAGAGTACAAGCAGCTGATCACTGGACAGCCACTTTCTCGAAAATCCAAGCTTATTCGTTACACTCCATTTGTTGACAAACAAGGAATGTTCCCGCAGGAGGACGCATCGACAATTCAATGGCAACGATGCGAAACATCCCATACTTATTCCAAAGGAATCACCAGTCGCTGTTCTACCAGCTAGACACCAGCATGTCACTTCACTACACGCTGGAGTTGAATTCATGTTCCACACTCTTAGACAGAGATATTGGATACTTGGTGCCCGCAACATAGTCCGGAAAATTGTATTCAACTGCAAGATTTGTTTACTACAGCGCAAAGGTACGAGCACACAACTCATGGCTGATCTTCCCGCTTTTCGAGTCCAGCCCACCCGCTGTTTTCTACATTCTGGATTGGATTACGCTGGACCAGTTACCATAAAGACATCGGCAGGCCGAACACCAAAGTTTGGCAAAGCTTGGTTTGCTATCTTTGTTTGTTTGTCCACCAAAGCCATTCATCTAGAGCTCGTCAGTGAATTGACCACTCCCGCACTTATCGCCGCATTCAAACGATTCTGGTCTCGACGTGGCCCAATATCCGATTTATACTCAGACAATGGCACCACATTCCATGGAGCCAGAAAAGAACTAACGGAAATGCAACGGATAGCTGTATCTCAGAGTCAAGACGAGGAAATTGCGAGTTTTCTCACGAGTCAGGAAATCAACTGGCACTTCATTCCGCCGTCTGCCCCGCATTTTGAAGGTATTTGGGAGACTGGCGTTCGATCAATCAAGCTTCACCTTCGCCGAGTAATTGATAGCAGTGCGTTAACCTTTGAAGAATATTCAACAATTTTAATTCAGATTGAAGGTCTACCTTTGAAGAATATTCAACAATTTTAATTAAGATTGAAGGTCTACTCAACTCTCGCCCACAGTGCGCTCCCAGCGACCACAGCTTGGATCCCCTCACCCCCGCTCATTTTCTTACAGGTCAACCTCACATGTCGATGCCAGAGCCGTCCTTCTTGGACGTAAACGTTAACAGACTGCAGCGTTGGAGACAACTGTAGGCCAAGGTTCAAGGGTTCTGGAATCGCTGTAATCTCGAATACCTTGCTTCCTTGCAATCACGCACGAAATGGCAGCAAGAGACCAGGAAGGAGCCGAATAAACCGCCTAGCAAGTGGCTGCTTGGCCGAATCACAGAAGTTCATCCTGGTCAAGACGAGAGAGTTCGAGTGGTCACCGTAAAGACTGCACGAGGATTGTACAAGAGACCTATCACCAAAATTGCTGTGCTTCCCTTGAACTGAACAGTCGTTCAGGGGGGCCGGTATGTTGAGAAATCAGCCGCCTAGCTTAGTTGTCATATTCGTTCATATTATAACCAACCCTATTCATATGCTCATAATTGTATTGCCCCGCTTATGGTCCTTGTTGTTATTGCTTGTGCCCAAACCATAACTGTAACGCTCACACACATATAGCAAGAACCGCAACTGCACACGCATGCATTGATGCTGCATTGGACCGTCGCATCGCATGATCTTCCAATTCTCTTTTGCTCGACTTCTGTTCGTGAAGTTGGAGCAGTAGCAAAATCGACTAGAACACAACCGCACGAGTTACCACCCCAGCACCGGCCCTTGGCCTTCCCCTTCCAGCGCCCCCACGGGTACCATAACGTACCAGAACAAAGTAGCGGCCAACGACACCATACGACAAACATACAAACATCCGCTCCAATTCCATCAGTGGGCCACATTCCATGTCAGCAGATTCTCGACCACTCAAAATAGCTGACTCCACACTTTTGTAGTAGAACTAAGAACCAAGATCAGAAATAAAGATTCAGATTGGATTTAACTCTCATTCATTCAAACCTCGGAATATCATAATTATAGTCCCGGAACCGGTAACTCAACTACACTCAACTCACTTATTATCATAACTGGCGCAGTCGGACACTCTCGTTTACGGACGGGAAAACTGGAGGAACTAGGACTCCGGAGGACCCGAGACAGCGAGAGAAGAACCACGTAGAGTGATATGAAATGGAACAGAGTAGGAAGAGAAAGTGAAAGAAGATTAAACGAAATGGCGAGGCGTGAAATAATGGCAAATGAAGTTGCCAGAAATATGTAAAAGGAAGGAAATAAAAAAGAAAATTCATTAAATCAAAGATTCAAATTCATGAAAATGTGGTGCAAACATAGGGAAAAATGTACACATATATATGTGTATATGTGGTTAGTGGAGATTTCAGTGGAATGCATGGCACTTGTGTGCGTGTTATATGTGTGTTTAATGGAATTAATTCCAAGAGAGCCGCCGAAGATGTGCGGGGCAGACGACGGGTCGAACGGTTGCGGTTGCGATCGGCTCGGTGTCAAACCAACATGTTCGATCGAGCGGTTGGAGCGACGGACGATCGTGGTGATGTTCGAGGCGTCGGCTGTTGGAACGGTGAATGGTAGGAGGCTTGTCGCGCCGACGGGGTCGAACAGGTTAGGCAGAGACCGGGTGGTCGGACCGTCGGGTGCGACAGCGGAGCGGCGAAACGATGGGCCGTCGCGAATATATACGCACATATGCACACAACGAATAAGAAAAGACAGGGCCGGTGTGAAAAATAAAAGGGGCGAAGTATCGGCTGGCGCTGCGGTGTTGTAACGAACAATATTCGTTGGTAGCCAGAAATATACATGAGAGATACCTTAGGAAATAAGAATAGAGCATTCCGGTCACTCACATGCGTAGGGCAAAGTACTGCAACGAACAGTGCGGCGCCTAGTGTAGGGGTGACAGGAAAGGGAAGACTACCGGGGAGTCATGTCTGTCCGCAATTGGTTGTGAATGCTGTAACGCACAGCATCACAGCTAGCTTCAGCATGCAGGGTAGCAGCAGATAAGTTAGAAATAAGAAATGATTCAAAGATTTTGTTCGATCACCCACATGCGTAGGGCAGAGTGTTGCAACGCGCAGCGCGGACGCCTAGTGTAGGGGTGATTTGAAAAGAAAAGACTACCAGGGAGGCATGTCTGTCCGCACTTGGTTGTGAATGCTGTAACGCACAGCATCACAGCTGACTTCAGCATGTAAGGTAGCAATGAATGAAGTAAAAGAAGAATTGAGTGAAAAAATGGAATATTACTGGGGAGGCATGACCGTCCGCAATTGGCTGTGAATGCTGTAACGCACAGCATCGCAGCTAGCTTTGGCATGCAAGGTAATAAGAAAGAATTAAGAAAAACAAATAAAGAACATGAAGAGTAAATCTATTTCACATCACGCCACAAAATGAAACAATTATTTCGAAAAACATATTTATCACAACTAATTACAGAGCTCCATTTCACAACACGGATTGAGGACAAACACACATTTAAAAACTACCATATTAAATACACAAACACACATTAAAAAAAACTACCAGATTAAGTACACACATTTTAAAAGAAAAACTACCAGATTAAGTACACAAACACACGTAATATAAGAACAGCACACAAATAGCATAAGAATACACAAACACAAGTAGAAATTAATATAGGATAAGATCACACACACACACGGCACATATAGACGTAGTGTATACACACTAGAGAGAAGTAGAGAGTGGGGTAGAACAGGCCAAACGTCAGTAACATAATAGGAGTGTATGCCAAGAAACAGCAGTAGCCAGAGACTCATCCCGTTAGACGCGAGATTATCAGAGGATAATGAAGAAGAGCAGGACCAAGTAGAGATGACTTAACCAAGCGAGAAGCCAAATTTGCGTGAGGCAGTCAAGATAGTAGACTTGGTGGAGATCATACCGAAGTATGAAAGAGGAGGAGAGAAGCTAGATGTGTTCATAACAGCAGTGGACCAAATATTGTCAATTATGAAAGGGGAAGAGAAATCAGTGATAGGCATCATAGCCCTCAGAGCGGTGAGGAGCAAGATAGTAGGGGAAGCAGATAAGGTCTTGGATATAGAAAAGGTAGAATTGGATTGGGACAGCATTAAGAGCAAGTTGACGTCCCATTTCAGGGAGAAGAGAACGGAACAGGACTTGATTTTTGAGTTGAACAATATCAAGGGAAAGAATTTAGATGTAAAGACCCTGTATACCACCATATTGGAGTTGAGAAGGGCGCTTGTCAGTGTGTATAAGGCCAAGGAGCCGAGTGCACTGATGAGGAAAGAGAAGGTCAAATGGTACGAGGAGATGTCACTAAATGTGCTCAGCTCTGCGTTGAAGGGACCGATTGGGGTGACCATTAGAAATCTGAACCTGACCGATATCGCTAAAGCATACGAGGTAGCTTGCAGGGAAGGGAGCGTATATGGGGCAGAAGAACCAAAGCAGAGGGGCCGAAAGGACAGCAATGCAGAACCAAAAGAAGCAAGAAGGGCACACGCCAGTGGGGCAAGGTGCACCAGGCTTTTGGCCGCAGTACCAATGGCAGGGAAACCTGCAGCAGCCATTCGGTATGTCATGTCCAGTGCCCGATATGGGGGGATGGCCAGGTTTCGGGTATGTATACCCAATGGGAGGAAATCCCTTTAGGCCAGGTGGTTACATGCAGGGTAACGCGACAGGGTATATGAGAGGTTCGTATAGGAACCACCAGAATAACAACTCTAGATGGGGAAACGGCCAACAGAGCCGCGGAAGACAGTGGGGTCAGAATAATCGCCAGGATCAACTAGCGATTCAGGCGCCCCAGGAGACATACAGGAGTAGCCAAACGAGGATGTGAAGGCTGACCAACAATTCGGGTCAGTCTTACAACTCGGCCAACACTCGACAGTCTTATGGGACGCAGCAAACGCAGAATGCGCCCAGCACTGACACCAGGTTAGGGCGCCAAGCACCAGCAGGCCAGTTGCACAATATTGAGGAGGATGAGGGAAATTTTCCCCAAGAAGCCTCGAACAGAGTTCAGGATATTTATGAGGAAGGGGAAATCGCTCGACCTTGCCATACATAATGGTCAGACTATCAGCGGAAAAAAATATCAAACTGCTGGTAGATACGGGGTCGACCTTTTCGTTTATAAGTCCAGAACTGGTACCCAAGGAAAAGACAAAAGCATTAAAAGAGCCAATAAAGATAAAAATCGTCATGCAATCGCACTCAGTGCAGGCGGAGACGCTCCTGAAAATGTTCAGGGAATTAGGAGGGGTAGGAGAGATGAGGATGCTCCTCTTCCATTTCCACACATTTTTCGATGGCCTAATAGGCATCGACATTTTAGAACAGATTTTAGAACAGTTAATATGTCTATTGCGCACCCGAGGGCTAATAACTCGGATATGGTCGACCCAATACAGAACGACAGAACTGTATACAATTGAACCAAGTACGAAAAGAGTCATACCGGTGCCGGTGCATTTGCAAAACGGGGATTTCATGATTGGCAGAACAAAGATAAAGGCAGACTTGGAAATTTCGGAAGGGCTGTACAAAGCAGTAGAAGGTCAAAGTCTAATGGAGGTGACAAATTACTCTGAGGAAGAACAACAATTATTCCTTGAGGAACCCCTTATAGTGGCCAAGTTCAACCCGGACGATCACGTAGAACTAAACAATATAGAGGGCGAGAGGAGTGCAGACAGCGGAAAAGTCCCGTTCGGAAAAATCAGAACAGACCACCTAAACGAGGAGGAAGTTAAAGAGCTAAGAAAGTTGTGTGCCAAGTATCCGTCAGCCTTCTATAAAGAGGGCGATGACCTGTCCTTCACGAACGTGGTGAAACACCAGGTGAGGACGATATGCCGGTGTATTCCAGACCGTATAGATACGCATTCGCGGAGAGGCAGGAGGTCAGAAGACGATCTGGGTAAAGTCTTTGAAAGGCTCAAAGAAGCGAATTTCAAGCTTCAGCTAGATAAAACGGAGTTCCTGAGAAAGGAGGTGGAATACCTGGGTCATTTAGTAACCTAAGACGGGGTGAGACCAAACCCGAAGAAAGTGGAAGCGATCAAAAGTTTCCCAATGCCAACGACTAGACGACAAATTAAATCGTTCCTAGGCCTTCTAGGGTTCTACAGGAAGTTTATAAAGGACTTAGCGGTGATAACGAAACCACTGACGAGACAACTGAAAGGGAAGAAACAGGTACAGGTCGATGTCGAATTCGAAGAGACCTTCGAATTGTGCAAGACCTTGCTGTGCAACGATCCCATTCTTCAATTCCCAGATTTTGAGAAACCATTCATTTTGACAACAGATGCGAGCAACTACGCCATAGGGGCTGGTCTGTGCCAGGGACACCTGGGAGCGGACAGACCAGTGGCGTACGCAAGCAGAACATTGTCCGACACTATAGAGAGAGAGATGCTTGCCATAATTTGGTCAATAAAGCATTTCAGGTATTATTTATTCGGACAAAAGTTCAAAATAATAACAGACCACAGGCCATTAACATGGTTAATGAGCATCAAATACTACGGGGTCATCTACAAGAAAGGGTGCCTGAACGTAGTGGCAGATGCATTGAGTAGGATTCAACCAGAAGTAAATGTGTTGGAAAACGCATCGGAGGTAGCTACAGATGGAGAGACTATGCACTCCGCAGAGGAGGACTTATGTCTCGGCTTCCCGATATCAGAAAAACCACTGAACGACTATAACATTCAAGTGGTGGTAGAAGTAGGAACTCCGGGTAGGGTAAGCAAGGAGATACCGTTAAGAAACAAGGTCAGGACAACATGGGTAGAGAATGAGTTCGAAGAAGAAAAACTGGGTCGGAGGCTTAAACAAATACTAAAGCCTAATAGGACAATCGCGATGTTTATTCCAGATGACCTGGTAATACCCATACAAAATGCGTATTGCAAATACTTCGCTTATACTAAGATGTATAAGGCCATAAGATGCACTACGGTGTTTCCGGAGCTGAAGGAGAAGGACCAGCAAGAGAAAGCCGTGAGGGAATACCACGAGAGAAGCAATCACAGGGGTATAGAGGAAACAGTGGCTCATATGAAAAGGGAAGTATATTTCCCGGATATGAAGACAGTGATTTCGCAATGAATGACTGCACTCGACAATTACAGAAATATAAAGGATAATAGTGGAACAGAGAAAATAAAAGAAACTGGAGGTTAAACATGAAGAGGTTGTGACAGAAGCATTTATAACGTATAACAATGTAATTCACTTGGCAACGAAATTCACGCCGCAAGAATTGTTTACGGGAAGGACACACATGTTTAGGAGTAACGTGGCCTTCAGCAATTAACATGATTACCTCCAGAAAATCAACGAGTTCCAAGCAGAAATATACCCTAGAGTGAAAGAGATGGTGGAAGGACAGAAGGCTAGAAGAATAGAGGCGGCGAACACAGACAGGCAGGAACCACTAGAAGAAGAGCCAAGGGACACGATCTTTAGAAAAGAAAATAGAAGAGATAAGTTGACACCAAGATTCACTACACACAAGGTGGCGGTAGATAACAACATAACGCTGACAACAACAAAGCCACAAAAAGTCCATAAGGAAAAGGTCAGATGGCAAAAGTTAGCGACCTAGCAGAAAGTATATTGCTCGCAAAAATAGGAGTAATACCAAGATTTATTTTAGATGATAAGGAGGCGCAAAAAATCAGTCAAGAATTAGAAGAACAGGGCGTCCAGATAATTTCAGAGGAGCACATGTATGAGTTCCTTCAGCTAAGAGCTATAATAAACAACACAGATTTAATTTTCGCGATTAGAATGCCAATTTTGAAAGAACAAATCTACACCCTGAAAAGGCTACTGGCCTTACCAGTTAACAAAACCGAATACATAGTAACACCAAAATTTGTAGCATGTAGTAATCAGGAAATACACTACTATAGTAATAAGTGCATGCAGATCAAAAAGTTGTTTATATGTAAGAGTACTAAATTGATAAAGAGAGTCAATGAGCTGTGTTTGAGAAATCTGATGGAAGGAATGGCGGCGGAATGCGAGACAAAGGACACTGGATTGCACAGAGAAGTTGTTGAACCCGAGGAAGGATATGTGGCGATCTTCAACGGAGAAAACGTCAAGGTACACACCGATTGCGGTCCAGAGAGGGTCGTCAATGGATCAGCGATCATAACCTTCAGCGGATGCGGAGTGATGATCAACAATATCCAATATGAAGCGGAGGAACAATTGGACGTAGAAAACAGACGAGGTGAAACGAAATAGAACGACCCAAGAATTGGGGATCCAAGAGTTAAAATTGGAGAGCATCCAAACAAGTCGAGAAATCACCAGGATACAGGTTGGAACAACCATACACACGACAGCAACGTATACCGCAATTGGATTAATGCTGATGGCCGTAATATGTGCCATAAGCCTACCAAGGAAAACCAGCACCGACACCACAGCTGCCCCGACTACAACCCTCACTCCAACCATTCCTTCGTTATGGTCGGTAGTTCAGACTGAGGGGGGAGGAGTTACCACCCCAGCACCGGCCCTTGGCCTTCCCCTTCCAGCGCCCCCGCGGGTACCATAACGTACCACAACAAAGTAGCGGCCAACGACACCATACGACAAACATACAAACATCCGCTCCAATTCCATCAGTGGGCCACATTCCATGTCAGCAGATTCTCGACCACTCAAAATAGCTGACTCCACATTTTTGTAGTAGAACTAAGAACCAAGATCAGAAATAAAGATTCAGATTGGATTTAACTCTCAAATCAAACAGTCGATTCATTCAAGCCTCGGAATATCATAATTATAATCCCGGAACCGATAACTCATTTACACTCAACTCACTTATTATCATAACTCACGCGTATCGTTTAACCACCGCAATCGCACCCCCGCTTTTTCATAAAACTGTAAACCGCTAAATATTACGTAATCAGTATATTAATCAAATAAAACATAATTAAAACAAATACAGTCCACTCATTCATCACCAAATACGTTTAATTAACTATGTAACAGTCGTCTATCGTATAGTCGGTATTGAAAAGCCGTATGGCCAAGTCGGGTCTGGCTGGTATTCGGGAACGCTCGAAATTCGTGCGTCGAAAACTTAAGCCGAGTAGGGTCCAGCGTGTTCCCAATATATATAACAATGTTGTTTTAAGGTTTTAAATAAAACACGTCTGGTGCGTATACTCTATATTTTCAATAGAGCTTTCGTTCATATGTATTTAATAAAATTCGATAATTCCGATATTCGATATGTATTTTTTGTCCCCGTAGGGACGGTGGAACTGAAACTTGGTTTGGCTCGTTGTTGAGCAAAACAGTTATAAAAAGAGTCCAATATATATAAACTTCTATATATTCTATGTGCCACTGTAGTGGGCAGTTGTGACTCCAAAACCCAAATCGAACATTAAGAGAGATATTGTCTATACACTTCTTGTTAGAACTAAGTGGAGAGAGTAATAAAGGGAGAGTATAAAGTTAAAGCTCCGATTTAAAAGCTTGAGGTAGAACGTACAGAATCAGCGTGTATCTGTGGAAGCAATGTGTGTAAAGCTTTACTCATGAGTCATACGATTAGTCCGTTAGTGGTGGTAGTCGGTATTTGTCGGCAGTCGAGCATCCCCATTCATTGACCGTCCAATTCTTTCATCATCTGATTTTGAGTGCTCCTTTTGAACGTTAAAACCCGTGTACCTAAAACATCTATTCGAATGTGTTTTTTGCGGCGTCAACTTCGTGCTTCGTTAACCGTGACGATTGTTTATTTTCAGTTTGACTGCATCATACAATTTGGGTTTAACAGCAACGTACAAATCTTTTCGCATTTTGAGAGTGGATAATATAACAGAAACGGAGGCTTAGTCTGGCTTGGGATAGTTGTGTATTGACCTTAGAGCACATTGGCTACAGACAGAGAAGCCCTCGTCTTGATAGCAAAAGAAAAAAAAATCTAGTCCAACATAGTAAGCACTGCTATTATTGAGAATCAGATGAACACACTCCATGGTTTGGTCTAAGAGGTTGTGCTCCGTATTCATTTCGGTCATACAGAAAATGGCATCGGAGCTCTAGATTGGGATAATAGATAGATAGATAAATAGATAGGGATAATTCGTTCGGAACAGAACGACATATAATTTCTTATAGGAACGTAAAGTAAATGCCATTGAGCATAACTGTTTGTTTTTTTACCCGGTACTGGAAGAGTATAGGAGTATATTAGATTTGTGGTGATAAAGGTTGTGTGTAACACCCAGAACGAAGCGTTTCCAACCCCATAAAGTATATCTATTCTTGATCAGCATCAATAGCCGAGTCGATATAGCTATGTCTGCCTGTCCGTCCGTCTTCATTAGAGCCTATAGCTCAGGGACTGTAAAAGCAAGAGCAACCTAATTTTGTATCCAGACACTGTTACAAGTGTATTTCAAAATTTCACCCTCCACCTTCCGCCCACACAAAGGACGAAAATCTGTGGCATGCATAATTTTAAAGATACGAGGAATCAAAAGAATCAGAATCATAGACAATGCGATATCTATCAGAGTGTTGAATCTGAATCAGATCGGATCATAAATATAGCCACAATGAAGAAAACCATTTCGAAATGCATCGTTCCCTCTCGCTATCTCTCACACACCGGGGTAGGTGCTATGCCTGATGCCTGATTGACGCCTAGATCTCAGAGACTATAAGAGCTAGATCAACCAAACTTTCTATCCAAGCTCCTGTTATATCAAGCCGAGACGAGTTTGTTTCAAAATTTGGCCACGCCCCCTTCCACCTTCCACAAAGGACGAAAATCTACAATTTTGAAGATACGGGAAAACCAAAAACGCAGAATCATTGAAAATGACCATATCTATCAGAATGTTGAATCTAGATCAGATCGGATCATTAGTATAGCCAGAAGGAACAAATGAAATTTCAGTGGCCTTCCAAGCGCAGACTCATTCCCTCTCTCTCTCGCACACAGCCGTGTTTGTATATGTAGGAAGTAGATAAATACATGTAGAAAAGGCAAATGTAAAAAAAGTATGTAAACAAATATTGAAACATCTAATATATAAAAATCTTCGAAAAGGTTGACTTAATTATACCCGGTACTCGAAGAGTAAAGGGGTATATTATCTTATCTAAATCTTATCTATCAGAGTGTTGAATCTGGATCAGATCGAATCATAAATATAGCCACAATGAAGAAAACCATTTCGAAATGCATCGTTCCCTCTCGCTCTCTCTCACACACAGGGTTGGGCGCTGTGCCCATTCGTCCAGATGAGCGCCTAGATCTCAGATACTATAAAAGCTAGAGCAACCAAACTCTCTATCCATGCTCCTGTGATATCACGTCAGTACAAGTGTATTTCAAAATTTGGCCACGCCCCCTTCCGCCCCCACAAAAGACGAAAATCTACAATTTTGAAGATACGGGAAAACCAAAAAACGCAGAATCATAGAAAATGACCATATCTATCAGAGTATTGAATCTGGATCAGATCGGATCATAAAGGTAGTCAGAAGGAACAAATGAAATTTCAGTGGCCTTCCAAGCGCAGACTCATTCCCTCTCTCTCTCGCACACAGCCGTGCATGTATATGTAGGAAGTAGATAAAGACATGTAGAAAAGGCAGATGTAAAAAAAATATGTAAACAAATATGGAAACATCTAATATATAAAAATCTCCGAAAAGGTTGCCTTAATTGTTTTTTGTCTTTTTTGGCTAAAACTAAATTTATCCTTTTTGCGAACATGTAATAATGTAATTTATTACAAGCTCACATACATATATACTGGACACACATGTTTAGGAGTAACGTGGCCTTCAGCAATTAACATGATTACCTCCAGAAAATCAACGAGTTCCAAGCAGAAATATACCCTAGAGTGAAAGAGATGGTGGAAGGACAGAAGGCTAGAAGAATAGAGGCGGCGAACACAGACAGGCAGGAACCACTAGAAGAAGAGCCAAGGGACACGATCTTTAGAAAAGAAAATAGAAGAGATAAGTTGACACCAAGATTCACTACACACAAGGTGGCGGTAGATAACAACATAACGCTGACAACAACAAAGCCACAAAAAGTCCATAAGGAAAAGGTCAGATGGCAAAAGTTAGCGACCTAGCAGAAAGTATATTGCTCGCAAAAATAGGAGTAATACCAAGATTTATTTTAGATGATAAGGAGGCGCAAAAAATCAGTCAAGAATTAGAAGAACAGGGCGTCCAGATAATTTCAGAGGAGCACATGTATGAGTTCCTTCAGCTAAGAGCTATAATAAACAACACAGATTTAATTTTCGCGATTAGAATGCCAATTTTGAAAGAACAAATCTACACCCTGAAAAGGCTACTGGCCTTACCAGTTAACAAAACCGAATACATAGTAACACCAAAATTTGTAGCATGTAGTAATCAGGAAATACACTACTATAGTAATAAGTGCATGCAGATCAAAAAGTTGTTTATATGTAAGAGTACTAAATTGATAAAGAGAGTCAATGAGCTGTGTTTGAGAAATCTGATGGAAGGAATGGCGGCGGAATGCGAGACAAAGGACACTGGATTGCACAGAGAAGTTGTTGAACCCGAGGAAGGATATGTGGCGATCTTCAACGGAGAAAACGTCAAGGTACACACCGATTGCGGTCCAGAGAGGGTCGTCAATGGATCAGCGATCATAACCTTCAGCGGATGCGGAGTGATGATCAACAATATCCAATATGAAGCGGAGGAACAATTGGACGTAGAAAACAGACGAGGTGAAACGAAATAGAACGACCCAAGAATTGGGGATCCAAGAGTTAAAATTGGAGAGCATCCAAACAAGTCGAGAAATCACCAGGATACAGGTTGGAACAACCATACACACGACAGCAACGTATACCGCAATTGGATTAATGCTGATGGCCGTAATATGTGCCATAAGCCTACCAAGGAAAACCAGCACCGACACCACAGCTGCCCCGACTACAACCCTCACTCCAACCATTCCTTCGTTATGGTCGGTAGTTCAGACTGAGGGGGGAGGAGTTACCACCCCAGCACCGGCCCTTGGCCTTCCCCTTCCAGCGCCCCCGCGGGTACCATAACGTACCACAACAAAGTAGCGGCCAACGACACCATACGACAAACATACAAACATCCGCTCCAATTCCATCAGTGGGCCACATTCCATGTCAGCAGATTCTCGACCACTCAAAATAGCTGACTCCACATTTTTGTAGTAGAACTAAGAACCAAGATCAGAAATAAAGATTCAGATTGGATTTAACTCTCAAATCAAACAGTCGATTCATTCAAGCCTCGGAATATCATAATTATAATCCCGGAACCGATAACTCATTTACACTCAACTCACTTATTATCATAACTCACGCGTATCGTTTAACCACCGCAATCGCACCCCCGCTTTTTCATAAAACTGTAAACCGCTAAATATTACGTAATCAGTATATTAATCAAATAAAACATAATTAAAACAAATACAGTCCACTCATTCATCACCAAATACGTTTAATTAACTATGTAACAGTCGTCTATCGTATAGTCGGTATTGAAAAGCCGTATGGCCAAGTCGGGTCTGGCTGGTATTCGGGAACGCTCGAAATTCGTGCGTCGAAAACTTAAGCCGAGTAGGGTCCAGCGTGTTCCCAATATATATAACAATGTTGTTTTAAGGTTTTAAATAAAACACGTCTGGTGCGTATACTCTATATTTTCAATAGAGCTTTCGTTCATATGTATTTAATAAAATTCGATAATTCCGATATTCGATATGTATTTTTTGTCCCCGTAGGGACGGTGGAACTGAAACTTGGTTTGGCTCGTTGTTGAGCAAAACAGTTATAAAAAGAGTCCAATATATATAAACTTCTATATATTCTATGTGCCACTGTAGTGGGCAGTTGTGACTCCAAAACCCAAATCGAACATTAAGAGAGATATTGTCTATACACTTCTTGTTAGAACTAAGTGGAGAGAGTAATAAAGGGAGAGTATAAAGTTAAAGCTCCGATTTAAAAGCTTGAGGTAGAACGTACAGAATCAGCGTGTATCTGTGGAAGCAATGTGTGTAAAGCTTTACTCATGAGTCATACGATTAGTCCGTTAGTGGTGGTAGTCGGTATTTGTCGGCAGTCGAGCATCCCCATTCATTGACCGTCCAATTCTTTCATCATCTGATTTTGAGTGCTCCTTTTGAACGTTAAAACCCGTGTACCTAAAACATCTATTCGAATGTGTTTTTTGCGGCGTCAACTTCGTGCTTCGTTAACCGTGACGATTGTTTATTTTCAGTTTGACTGCATCATACAATTTGGGTTTAACAGCAACGTACAAATCTTTTCGCATTTTGAGAGTGGATAATATAACAGAAACGGAGGCTTAGTCTGGCTTGGGATAGTTGTGTATTGACCTTAGAGCACATTGGCTACAGACAGAGAAGCCCTCGTCTTGATAGCAAAAGAAAAAAAAATCTAGTCCAACATAGTAAGCACTGCTATTATTGAGAATCAGATGAACACACTCCATGGTTTGGTCTAAGAGGTTGTGCTCCGTATTCATTTCGGTCATACAGAAAATGGCATCGGAGCTCTAGATTGGGATAATAGATAGATAGATAAATAGATAGGGATAATTCGTTCGGAACAGAACGACATATAATTTCTTATAGGAACGTAAAGTAAATGCCATTGAGCATAACTGTTTGTTTTTTTACCCGGTACTGGAAGAGTATAGGAGTATATTAGATTTGTGGTGATAAAGGTTGTGTGTAACACCCAGAACGAAGCGTTTCCAACCCCATAAAGTATATCTATTCTTGATCAGCATCAATAGCCGAGTCGATATAGCTATGTCTGCCTGTCCGTCCGTCTTCATTAGAGCCTATAGCTCAGGGACTGTAAAAGCAAGAGCAACCTAATTTTGTATCCAGACACTGTTACAAGTGTATTTCAAAATTTCACCCTCCACCTTCCGCCCACACAAAGGACGAAAATCTGTGGCATGCATAATTTTAAAGATACGAGGAATCAAAAGAATCAGAATCATAGACAATGCGATATCTATCAGAGTGTTGAATCTGAATCAGATCGGATCATAAATATAGCCACAATGAAGAAAACCATTTCGAAATGCATCGTTCCCTCTCGCTATCTCTCACACACCGGGGTAGGTGCTATGCCTGATGCCTGATTGACGCCTAGATCTCAGAGACTATAAGAGCTAGATCAACCAAACTTTCTATCCAAGCTCCTGTTATATCAAGCCGAGACGAGTTTGTTTCAAAATTTGGCCACGCCCCCTTCCACCTTCCACAAAGGACGAAAATCTACAATTTTGAAGATACGGGAAAACCAAAAACGCAGAATCATTGAAAATGACCATATCTATCAGAATGTTGAATCTAGATCAGATCGGATCATTAGTATAGCCAGAAGGAACAAATGAAATTTCAGTGGCCTTCCAAGCGCAGACTCATTCCCTCTCTCTCTCGCACACAGCCGTGTTTGTATATGTAGGAAGTAGATAAATACATGTAGAAAAGGCAAATGTAAAAAAAGTATGTAAACAAATATTGAAACATCTAATATATAAAAATCTTCGAAAAGGTTGACTTAATTATACCCGGTACTCGAAGAGTAAAGGGGTATATTATCTTATCTAAATCTTATCTATCAGAGTGTTGAATCTGGATCAGATCGAATCATAAATATAGCCACAATGAAGAAAACCATTTCGAAATGCATCGTTCCCTCTCGCTCTCTCTCACACACAGGGTTGGGCGCTGTGCCCATTCGTCCAGATGAGCGCCTAGATCTCAGATACTATAAAAGCTAGAGCAACCAAACTCTCTATCCATGCTCCTGTGATATCACGTCAGTACAAGTGTATTTCAAAATTTGGCCACGCCCCCTTCCGCCCCCACAAAAGACGAAAATCTACAATTTTGAAGATACGGGAAAACCAAAAAACGCAGAATCATAGAAAATGACCATATCTATCAGAGTATTGAATCTGGATCAGATCGGATCATAAAGGTAGTCAGAAGGAACAAATGAAATTTCAGTGGCCTTCCAAGCGCAGACTCATTCCCTCTCTCTCTCGCACACAGCCGTGCATGTATATGTAGGAAGTAGATAAAGACATGTAGAAAAGGCAGATGTAAAAAAAATATGTAAACAAATATGGAAACATCTAATATATAAAAATCTCCGAAAAGGTTGCCTTAATTGTTTTTTGTCTTTTTTGGCTAAAACTAAATTTATCCTTTTTGCGAACATGTAATAATGTAATTTATTACAAGCTCACATACATATATACTGACTGAGTCCGGGTATAAAGTAGAGCCACGGCGGTAGACGCGGCTCACAACGTTCCCCCTCGTTTTTTTTTTATTTTTTGGTTAAAACTAAATTTATCCCTTTTGCGAACATGTAATAATGTAATTTATTACAAGCTCACATACATATATACTGACTGAGTACCGGGTATATAGTAGAGGCGCGGCTCACAACGTTCCCCCTCGTTTTCTTAGGCCAACTTTGAGCACCATCCGCTAGTCTGCATCCATAATCCACCACCCTCACAAATTTCATTTAGGGAAAGTTTCAGTTAAATTTTATTAAAAATGTACGAAGTAAAAATTTCTAATGGTGCTGCCCAAAGCAAAAATCGAGAATTGATAAGAATCGGCTCTCCTTTCCAAGTCCACGGATTGGAGCTGGCACATTTAATTCCGACTGAGTCTGACTGAGCTCTTCGGACACATTTTTACGAGTGCGATACAGAATTGGAATGCATAAATATTTACGACTATGAGTTTTTTCTCGGAGATCACAACTTTTTCGATTAACTGATAACTTACTACGACTCGGAAAAATTAGCATATCGATGAGTGTATCTCGGCCAAGCGCCCAAAAATACAACTAAAATACATTTTACCTAAGCTTTGGTATTTCTTTTACTTTGTCTAAATTCTTTCAATATTTCATTATAGATCTATGTGAAAACAATTTTGTTGCACGAGCTACGCTGAGAAAATTAATATGTTCCATTCGATTAAACATCGACTGGAATTCTTGTAAAACATGGTCCAAGCTGGAGAACACGAAAAGGATAGTTTAACTATATAGTCCCAAATAGTTCTGAGTCCCAAAGATGTCTAGATCTACGGGTATGAATAAATGTCTGTGTTGTGCCTCGGTTAGCTCAACTAAATGCCTTGCCGCGGGAATAATGTCATAAAATGTCAAAAGCCAACCCAAGATAGGTTCCAGAATTTAGTTTGGAAAAGTACGAATAAACTTTCTAAACGTTATAGTCGTATCTTGATACATCTATGCGATGAATGAATAATTCCAAAAGGGAATAAGTCACCCTTGAAATCGAATCTGTCTCTTATTTTATTAACGTATATTTCGCCTCTCTAAATTTATAATTCGCAAAGAATGTGGCAGTATACACTCTTAACCAAGACCATAATCACACCCACCGAGTAAACGGGGACGACACGCATCGTCAGTCAGTTCTTAATATTCTGGCCAGCCGAAAACTCAATAAATTTTAAAATACTAGCCGGGGCTAGTGGCTGCAACAAAAATAGCAACAATTCATGGAACTCGCAACGCGCACATACGAGTATGTTATCAATTCGAATATATTTAGTGCGTCGCTTCGAACCATCCGCGTTGCTTTTGTTTAGTTTTGGTAGACTTTTTCAGGAAAAGTGTGAAAGTTTCCATTTATGTGCGTAGTATTTGGGTGAACCATCATGGCGTTGGAAAAGTTTCCATGCTCTATGCTGAGAGCGACTTTCAACCCCTTTGAATCGTTGGCTGCCAGGAGCACACTGCACTCTGCTCTGCAAATCTGAAATAAATGTACATTTAGATATGTGAAGAATATAAATATGAAAAGATATGAAATCCTGACTCACGTTCACGTTCCGAGCTATTTTTTGCATATCTTTTAGCAAAATGTTTTATTTCTTTACTCCTCTATTTGAGCTTATATCCTATACTAGCATATACTAGCCGTTCCGTTCTCTTAAACACAAAAAAAAAATACAGTATACTCGACCAACAGAGACGATTTCTTGCCTCGTGAGCATCGCATGATTTCTGTCACACTGTTACCTATATATTTTATAGAAAACATATTATATATTGGCTTTGGGTAGAATAATGGCTCGCAATTTGTAGAGCCTACTTTGGTCCCTGCCCTGAAATATTCGCCATAAACTCGCACTCGAGTCTCACGTTTGTGCTTGTGCTTGTATGAGTATATTCCCCTAAGCACCATCATCATTCACAAGTGTGAACAATAAATTGTCATCAGCTCGGCTCGACTTTGCTTTATTTCTTTTCAGCCAGGCCCGTTCTTCAATTTAGATGGATTTCAATGCTATGGACCTGGTGCGGCCGGGTACAAATTGACACACGCAAAACGGAAGTAACGAAACGGAAGCCAAAAAAACCATGTGAAGTTTCTCCCTCGTTTCAAGCTGACATTTATTGCGCACATGGCTCCAGCCATTGGTTTTTATGAGCTTTTGGTGCTTCGAAGCCGCCAGACTACGGTTTTCAATTTACATGCTATTGTTGGTGGCTGTGATTATGATCAGTACACGTCTGTGTGGCACAGTTTGGTCTATAAGTAGGGTCGCATATTTCCTTGCCCACTAATGTTGGGCGCTGGAGTAATCTTTAATATGGTTCGCGTTTTGCAAGAAATCTGTATCTAACAAATTTTTTGTAGAGGCTTAAAAGCAAAACTCTTATCATTATTGACATATGACATTCATAGAGAAAACAAGGGGGAACGTTGTGAGCTGCATCTACCGCCGCAGCTCTACTTTATACCCGGTACTCAGTCAGTATATATGTATGTGAGCTTGTTGTAATTTATTACATGTTCGCAAAAGGGACAAATTGAATTTTAGACAAAAAAAAAGAAAACGAGGGGGAACGTTATGAGCCGCGTCTGCGCCGCGGCTCTACTTTATACCCGGTACTCAGTCAGTATATATGTATGTGAGCTTGTTGTAATTTATTACATGTTCGCAAAAGGACAAAATTTAATTTTAGCCAAAAAAAAACAATTTAAGTCGAACCTTTTCGGAGATTTTGATCTATTAGATGTTTCCATATTGGTTAACATAAATTTTTTACATCTGCCATTTCTACATGTTTTTATCTACTTCCTACATATACATACACGGCTGTGTGCGAGAGAGAGAGGGAATCAGTCTGCGCTTGGGAGGCCACTGAAATTTCATTTGTTCCTTCTGACTATATTTATGATCCGATCTGATCCAAATTCAATACTCTGATAGATATAGTAATTTTCTATGATTCTGCGTTTTTGGTTTTCCCGTATCTTCAAAATTGTAGATTTTCATCTTTTGTGGGGGCGGAAGGGGGCGTGGCCAAATTTTAAAACAAACTCGTCTCGGTTTGATATCACAGGAGCTTGGATAGAAAGTTTGGTGGTTCTAGCTCTTATAGTCTCTGAGAACTAGGCGTCAAAAAATTCGATCAGGCATAGCGCCTACCCCTGTGTGTGAGAGAGAGCGAGAGGGAACGATGCATTTCGAAATTGTTTTCTTCATTGTGGCTATATTTATGAGTCGATCTGATCCAGATTCAACACTCTGATAGATATTGTCATTCTCTACGATTCTGCGTTTTTAGTTTTCTCGTATCTTTAAAATTGTGCATGCCACAGATTTTCGTCCTTGGAGTGGGGGGAAGGGGGCGGGGCGAAATTTTGAAATACACTTGTAACAGTGCGATAGGACAGGAGTCTGGATACAAAATAGTGTTCCTCTAGCTTTTATGGTCTTTGAGCTATAGGCGCTAATGAAGACGGACAGACGGACAGACGGACAGACGGACGGACGGACAGACGGACAGACGGACGGACAGACAGACATAGCTATATCGACTCGGCTATTGATGCTGATCAAGAATATATATACTTTATGGGGTCGGAAACGCTTCCTTCTGGGTGTTACACACATTAATTTTTTGCACAAATCTAATATACCCCTTTACTCTTCGAGTACCGGGTATAAAAATTAAGTCGAACCTTTTCGGAGATTTTTATATATTAGATGTTTCCATTTTCGTTACATACGTTTTTTACATCTGTCTTTTCTACATGTCTAAATCTACTGCCTACATATACATACACGGCTGTGTGCGAGAGAGAGAGGGAATGAGTCTGCGCTTGGAAGGCCACTGAAATTTCATTTGTTCCTTCTGACTATATTTATGATCCGATCTGATCCAAATTCAATACTCTGTTAGATATGGGTATTTTCTATGATTCTGCGTTTTTTGTTTTCTCGTATCTTAAAAATTGTGGATTTTCGTCCTTTGTGGGGGCGGAAGGGGGCGTGGCCAAATTTTGAAACAAACTCGTCTCGGTTTGATATCACAGGAGCTTGGATAGAAAGTTTGGTTGATCTAGCTCTTATAGTCTCTGAGAACTAGGCGTCACAAAATTCGATCAGGCATAGCGCCCACCCCGGTGTGTGAGAGAGAGCGAGAGGGAACGATGCATTTCGAAATGGTTTTCTTCATTGCGGTTATATTTATAATCCGATCTGATCCAGATTCAACACTCTGATAGATATGCTCATTCTCTATGATTCTGCGTTTTTAGTTTTCTCGTATCTGCAAAATTGTGCATGCCACAGATTTTCGTCTTTTGAATGGGCGGAAAGGTGCGGGGCGAAATTTTGAAATACACTTGTAACAGTGTCTGGATACAAAATTAGGTTGCTCTTGCTTTTACAGTCCCTGAGCTATAGGCGCTAATGAAGACGGACAAACGGACGGACAGACAGACATAGCTATATCGACTCGGCTATTGATGCTGATCAAGAATATATATATTTTTTGGGGTCGGAAAGGCTTCCTTCTGGGTGTTACACACATCCACTTTTTGCACAAATCTAATATACCCCTATACTCTTCGAGTACCGGGTATAAAAAGAGGTCAGTTTAGTATCCAATAGACACTTCCAAAAGGTCGAAATTATATTTTCGAGCTAAGAATCGGATATTACAATATATGTATCATTATATACCATTTTGAGATGAAGATCCGAACGCGGATCCTCCTCATTCCCATTCTAAATTTCCTCGCTCTACACATAGCCCTTTACAATTCAGTGTCTTTCTCTCGACCAATATAAATATGGACATTAGCGACGCACAGAGCAACACAGACACCCTCGGCAAATGAAAATCAACTGGGAGCTGGTAGTCATTATGGCAGCTTTCACTTTCACCCTCGCTGATGTGTTGTGAGCCCAATGCAGAAATAGCTTCCAACCATTCCCTAAAGGCGGCTTCGTTCTACTAGCTAGAGTGTGTTTAAGCAAATAGGTCGTCACACGAACACCCGAAGTCGCACTCCAACGCGGCAGCTTTCATTGTAATCTGGAGAAGAGAAAAGCCAGACAAACGGAAAACGGCAAGTAAACTGCTAGCCTCGGCGATGTTCTTTGCATCTGCTAATACCCTAACTAGACAATTATAATTAGACGTCCCTTAGTATGCGAACCCGTGCACATAAGTTTCTTATTTCAAGGCGAAATTGGAACATGTGTAATACATAAGACCTATGTATTTCTGGCTTTCTCTAAGCTAATTAAAACTTAATACAGAATACCTCTTTCTGGCTTTTTCTAAGCCAATTCAAACCTGTCGCTCGATCTCAGAGGTTTTACTGTGCTCGTAAAAGCATATGTTTGGAACATCTCTGCGCTTGATGCGAAGTCTGCAAAAGTCATAGCAGAAGTTAACCAAAACTTGGGCATACAAACAAACTCGTAACATTTCGTACGAGTTCTTACGATTATGTGTGCGAGTGAGTTTCTTCGAAAAAATACTCATTTTTACACTTATTTCATTTCTCCCAACGTATTCTTTACGATTGGCCTTGGGACTGTATGTTGAAGCGGGATGGTGGGACACTAAGGGTATCTTTTCTCTGACAAAAAATTCGTTTTTCTTCCCCCGCCGTCTGAGATCTCTGTCGTTCTCCTTGGCGCCACAAAGCGTATGAGTGATTAAAAGTTTCAGCATTAAGCAAATTGCGCCTAATCCTAGCCAGGCTAAAGGCAATTTTGCCTTCTTTCGTCCTTTTCAAAATCACGCCTCCATAAACTTCTGACATGCAAACGTGCCAGACCATCATTCCAGATCTGACACCTTCAATCTGCTGTTTTAGTTTCGGAACTGGCTGCTTTTCGCGTATTTATCGGATTCGATTTTGGGAGCTCCGATTGGACCATGGAACAAATATAATCTATGGAACAAAATCTTCTTATTTTGCGCAGCTGTCATTAACATTTGACCCCCAAAATGTTTTTAATCGATGAAAAAATTTGGGGCCAGCGCCAGCGATTCTGAAGCAGTGCTTCTGCCTATACTTTTCCACTCTCCATTTGTAATACCCATCACAATTTTTTCTTTGGCAAAGTCATAAATATTTAATAGGGGAAAGTGTTCGCCCGTAGCCAGGGTTCGTGTGAGGGCCATCCCCCCTTAATTTCGTACAGAAAGAAGATTTATCAAATCTGGAACATTTCAAGTGTGTATTATTACTATATGTTGTTTTTATGCTAATATCAAAGTAAGCAGACGCATCAGCGAAAAAATAAAAAATTTGTCATACATGTAAATGGACCTAAAAGTTGTATTATACATTTTTTTTAAATTCTAGGGGAGAGTAAGGTATTGTGGCGAACACTTTGGTTTTTTCTCAAATCTCGAAGTTTGTAAGGTATTGTGGCAGATTGGTATATTCAATTGAGATATTATGTAGATGTGAAATTCGTTTATTAAAACTAATGAAAATGATGAAATAAGCTTGAAATAGGCTTGGCATCATGTTTTGCCCATGTCGCGGACAAATTTTCTCGCGATGTCAAAATATTGGACTTCATCGGATATTGTTCACGATTTGATTTTTAGGCTGGTGTTCCCAACTTCAACGGCCCAACTGTTTTTAATACATCATATACAATAATTCTCTACACAAAAAATGCAAAGACAATTGAAACTCGTTCAAAAAATGATCCGCCACTATATCTTACAAAAGGTACGCCACAATACCTTACCTGATGACACTGTGATACGGCGCAAACTGAGAAAAATTAAAGTATCCAAAGCTGTCGTTCAAGGACTAAATATACGTTCCACATTCTTACCTGACTTAATTTTCAAAAAATCCCTCTCCTCTGGCACTGTTAATACACATATTAAAACGAGGGGGAACGTTGTGAGCCGCAATGAAGAAAACCATTTCGAAAGGCATCGTTCCCTCTCGCTCTCTCTCACACACCGGGTTGGGTGCTATGCCCGTTCGTCCAGATGAGCGCCTAGATCTCAGAGACCATAAGAGCTGAAGCAACCAAACTTTCTGTCCATGCTTCTGTGAACATTTGGCCACGCCCCCTTCCGCCACCACAAAGAACGAAAATCTGTAGAATCCACAAGTTTTAAGATGCGAGAAATGAAAAAACGCAGAATTATAGAAAATGACCGTATATATCAGAGTGTTGAATCTAGATCAGATAGGATAATAATTATAGCCAGAATGAACAAATTAAATTTCAGTGGCCATCCAAGCGTTTACTCCTTTTCTCTCTCTCTCTCGCACACATCTCCACGAGTCGTAGTTAAGACGTATGTAGATGTAGAAATGTAGAGAAGACAAATGTAAAAAACAAATGTAAAAAAAAATTTAAAGGGTTCGACTTTATTTTTGTCTCTAAATTTAATTTTTTGGCAAATATTCAATTTTTTGCGAACATATAATAAATTACATAAATCGTAGGCTCACATATATACTGACTGAGTACCGGGTATAAGGTACCGGCTCACAACGTTCTCTCTCGTTTTTCACTACTTTTTCATTCAAAATCACTTAGAGTACAAAGCACACGTCACCTTATTAATACTACTGCATATAAAATGTCAGCACGATAAAAGACATCGACCACAGTAGTTTGGAATTTCAGATGTGACGTTACATGCCAGATTTTACAAGTCCGCCACAATACCTTACTCTCCCCTATAAATCAATGCGAATCAATGCGAATCAATAATAAAGGGTAAGTGCAATGCATATATGTATAGACAGTAAATTTATTATATTTTGTGATTCTATACCGACTGCCACCGCAATGTACGTAATCTGTCTTTTGGAGACGTTTTAAAAAAACTTTAAAATTCTGTTGTGGCTGACAAATAAGTCAAAAAATTCGGCGGATCGCGGATCTACAATATGTACGAACAACAAAAATTGGTCGAGTGATCGGCTTGAAAGGCATACGGTCTCTGATGAGGACGTAGAAGAAAACATTTATAAAAAATAATATTGAATAATATTAAATAAAGTCATAAAATAAATAAACTTTAATTTTGAATACACCATCCCAAATGCCATTTTACCGTTAAGAACTGTTACAAAAAGGGTTTTGGTATTTTTGGTATTCTTCGTAAGAAAAATAACGGTTAAATGTCGACTAATGGAATTTATAGGAAAAATTCGGCATACGAAGGTTTGGTCAAACGGCTCACCTTAGCCGTTTATCCAACGATTCTAATGTACCTATCTAAAAGCAAAAATGTTGGCCAGGAAATATTTTTTCTTCGACTTTTCCTTGGTTTTCGAAGTCTACATTTTCGAATAAAATACCGCAAAAAATTATTAAATTTGAATTTGAAAACTTGATACCATCTTGACGGTAAGCTGCACTTACAAGGTGTTTGGGTACGACGTATAGCTGCATTTATCTGCTATTCAGAACTGCACAGTTTAATACAGCCAGATGTAAGATACTTAAGCACTACCTCTGAAAAAAAATAGAGGAGTTTAAATAATTTCTTAAAAAAAAATACCAAAAAAAAACATAATTCTTTACAAAATTTGTATAATCATAAAGTCCGAGGCATTGCTGATCGTATTACAATCGCGGAAGAGTGTCTCTGGCAACACAAGTGCAACGTCAGCATATTCCCACGACTTGACGGCACATAGCATTGCATGCATACATATATCTTCCCTCGCACTCCCGCTAACACCAGCGTCGAGCATATACATATACATCTGCGCCGCGGCTCTACTTTATACCCGGTACTCAGTCAGTATATATGTATGTGAGCTTGTTGTAATTTATTACATGTTCGCAAAAGGACAAAATTTAATTTTAGCCAAAAAAAAACAATTTAAGTCGAACCTTTTCGGAGATTTTGATCTATTAGATGTTTCCATATTGGTTAACATAAATTTTTTACATCTGCCATTTCTACATGTTTTTATCTACTTCCTACATATACATACACGGCTGTGTGCGAGAGAGAGAGGGAATCAGTCTGCGCTTGGGAGGCCACTGAAATTTCATTTGTTCCTTCTGACTATATTTATGATCCGATCTGATCCAAATTCAATACTCTGATAGATATAGTAATTTTCTATGATTCTGCGTTTTTGGTTTTCCCGTATCTTCAAAATTGTAGATTTTCATCTTTTGTGGGGGCGGAAGGGGGCGTGGCCAAATTTTAAAACAAACTCGTCTCGGTTTGATATCACAGGAGCTTGGATAGAAAGTTTGGTGGTTCTAGCTCTTATAGTCTCTGAGAACTAGGCGTCAAAAAATTCGATCAGGCATAGCGCCTACCCCTGTGTGTGAGAGAGAGCGAGAGGGAACGATGCATTTCGAAATTGTTTTCTTCATTGTGGCTATATTTATGAGTCGATCTGATCCAGATTCAACACTCTGATAGATATTGTCATTCTCTACGATTCTGCGTTTTTAGTTTTCTCGTATCTTTAAAATTGTGCATGCCACAGATTTTCGTCCTTGGAGTGGGGGGAAGGGGGCGGGGCGAAATTTTGAAATACACTTGTAACAGTGCGATAGGACAGGAGTCTGGATACAAAATAGTGTTCCTCTAGCTTTTATGGTCTTTGAGCTATAGGCGCTAATGAAGACGGACAGACGGACAGACGGACAGACGGACGGACGGACAGACGGACAGACGGACGGACAGACAGACATAGCTATATCGACTCGGCTATTGATGCTGATCAAGAATATATATACTTT
Source organism: Drosophila helvetica (assembly GCA_963969585.1). Taxonomy (NCBI): domain Eukaryota; kingdom Metazoa; phylum Arthropoda; class Insecta; order Diptera; family Drosophilidae; genus Drosophila; species Drosophila helvetica. Next base: position 18,350,471 of record OZ018402.1, on the reverse strand, counting down.
ATGGGGTCGGAAACGCTTCCTTCTGGGTGTTACACACATTAATTTTTTGCACAAATCTAATATACCCCTTTACTCTTCGAGTACCGGGTATAAAAATTAAGTCGAACCTTTTCGGAGATTTTTATATATTAGATGTTTCCATTTTCGTTACATACGTTTTTTACATCTGTCTTTTCTACATGTCTAAATCTACTGCCTACATATACATACACGGCTGTGTGCGAGAGAGAGAGGGAATGAGTCTGCGCTTGGAAGGCCACTGAAATTTCATTTGTTCCTTCTGACTATATTTATGATCCGATCTGATCCAAATTCAATACTCTGTTAGATATGGGTATTTTCTATGATTCTGCGTTTTTTGTTTTCTCGTATCTTAAAAATTGTGGATTTTCGTCCTTTGTGGGGGCGGAAGGGGGCGTGGCCAAATTTTGAAACAAACTCGTCTCGGTTTGATATCACAGGAGCTTGGATAGAAAGTTTGGTTGATCTAGCTCTTATAGTCTCTGAGAACTAGGCGTCACAAAATTCGATCAGGCATAGCGCCCACCCCGGTGTGTGAGAGAGAGCGAGAGGGAACGATGCATTTCGAAATGGTTTTCTTCATTGCGGTTATATTTATAATCCGATCTGATCCAGATTCAACACTCTGATAGATATGCTCATTCTCTATGATTCTGCGTTTTTAGTTTTCTCGTATCTGCAAAATTGTGCATGCCACAGATTTTCGTCTTTTGAATGGGCGGAAAGGTGCGGGGCGAAATTTTGAAATACACTTGTAACAGTGTCTGGATACAAAATTAGGTTGCTCTTGCTTTTACAGTCCCTGAGCTATAGGCGCTAATGAAGACGGACAAACGGACGGACAGACAGACATAGCTATATCGACTCGGCTATTGATGCTGATCAAGAATATATATATTTTTTGGGGTCGGAAAGGCTTCCTTCTGGGTGTTACACACATCCACTTTTTGCACAAATCTAATATACCCCTTTACTCTTCGAGTACCGGGTATAAAAAGAGGTCAGTTTAGTATCCAATAGACACTTCCAAAAGGTCGAAATTATATTTTCGAGCTAAGAATCGGATATTACAATATATGTATCATTATATACCATTTTGAGATGAAGATCCGAACGCGGATCCTCCTCATTCCCATTCTAAATTTCCTCGCTCTACACATAGCCCTTTACAATTCAGTGTCTTTCTCTCGACCAATATAAATATGGACATTAGCGACGCACAGAGCAACACAGACACCCTCGGCAAATGAAAATCAACTGGGAGCTGGTAGTCATTATGGCAGCTTTCACTTTCACCCTCGCTGATGTGTTGTGAGCCCAATGCAGAAATAGCTTCCAACCATTCCCTAAAGGCGGCTTCGTTCTACTAGCTAGAGTGTGTTTAAGCAAATAGGTCGTCACACGAACACCCGAAGTCGCACTCCAACGCGGCAGCTTTCATTGTAATCTGGAGAAGAGAAAAGCCAGACAAACGGAAAACGGCAAGTAAACTGCTAGCCTCGGCGATGTTCTTTGCATCTGCTAATACCCTAACTAGACAATTATAATTAGACGTCCCTTAGTATGCGAACCCGTGCACATAAGTTTCTTATTTCAAGGCGAAATTGGAACATGTGTAATACATAAGACCTATGTATTTCTGGCTTTCTCTAAGCTAATTAAAACTTAATACAGAATACCTCTTTCTGGCTTTTTCTAAGCCAATTCAAACCTGTCGCTCGATCTCAGAGGTTTTACTGTGCTCGTAAAAGCATATGTTTGGAACATCTCTGCGCTTGATGCGAAGTCTGCAAAAGTCATAGCAGAAGTTAACCAAAACTTGGGCATACAAACAAACTCGTAACATTTCGTACGAGTTCTTACGATTATGTGTGCGAGTGAGTTTCTTCGAAAAAATACTCATTTTTACACTTATTTCATTTCTCCCAACGTATTCTTTACGATTGGCCTTGGGACTGTATGTTGAAGCGGGATGGTGGGACACTAAGGGTATCTTTTCTCTGACAAAAAATTCGTTTTTCTTCCCCCGCCGTCTGAGATCTCTGTCGTTCTCCTTGGCGCCACAAAGCGTATGAGTGATTAAAAGTTTCAGCATTAAGCAAATTGCGCCTAATCCTAGCCAGGCTAAAGGCAATTTTGCCTTCTTTCGTCCTTTTCAAAATCACGCCTCCATAAACTTCTGACATGCAAACGTGCCAGACCATCATTCCAGATCTGACACCTTCAATCTGCTGTTTTAGTTTCGGAACTGGCTGCTTTTCGCGTATTTATCGGATTCGATTTTGGGAGCTCCGATTGGACCATGGAACAAATATAATCTATGGAACAAAATCTTCTTATTTTGCGCAGCTGTCATTAACATTTGACCCCCAAAATGTTTTTAATCGATGAAAAAATTTGGGGCCAGCGCCAGCGATTCTGAAGCAGTGCTTCTGCCTATACTTTTCCACTCTCCATTTGTAATACCCATCACAATTTTTTCTTTGGCAAAGTCATAAATATTTAATAGGGGAAAGTGTTCGCCCGTAGCCAGGGTTCGTGTGAGGGCCATCCCCCCTTAATTTCGTACAGAAAGAAGATTTATCAAATCTGGAACATTTCAAGTGTGTATTATTACTATATGTTGTTTTTATGCTAATATCAAAGTAAGCAGACGCATCAGCGAAAAAATAAAAAATTTGTCATACATGTAAATGGACCTAAAAGTTGTATTATACATTTTTTTTAAATTCTAGGGGAGAGTAAGGTATTGTGGCGAACACTTTGGTTTTTTCTCAAATCTCGAAGTTTGTAAGGTATTGTGGCAGATTGGTATATTCAATTGAGATATTATGTAGATGTGAAATTCGTTTATTAAAACTAATGAAAATGATGAAATAAGCTTGAAATAGGCTTGGCATCATGTTTTGCCCATGTCGCGGACAAATTTTCTCGCGATGTCAAAATATTGGACTTCATCGGATATTGTTCACGATTTGATTTTTAGGCTGGTGTTCCCAACTTCAACGGCCCAACTGTTTTTAATACATCATATACAATAATTCTCTACACAAAAAATGCAAAGACAATTGAAACTCGTTCAAAAAATGATCCGCCACTATATCTTACAAAAGGTACGCCACAATACCTTACCTGATGACACTGTGATACGGCGCAAACTGAGAAAAATTAAAGTATCCAAAGCTGTCGTTCAAGGACTAAATATACGTTCCACATTCTTACCTGACTTAATTTTCAAAAAATCCCTCTCCTCTGGCACTGTTAATACACATATTAAAACGAGGGGGAACGTTGTGAGCCGCAATGAAGAAAACCATTTCGAAAGGCATCGTTCCCTCTCGCTCTCTCTCACACACCGGGTTGGGTGCTATGCCCGTTCGTCCAGATGAGCGCCTAGATCTCAGAGACCATAAGAGCTGAAGCAACCAAACTTTCTGTCCATGCTTCTGTGAACATTTGGCCACGCCCCCTTCCGCCACCACAAAGAACGAAAATCTGTAGAATCCACAAGTTTTAAGATGCGAGAAATGAAAAAACGCAGAATTATAGAAAATGACCGTATATATCAGAGTGTTGAATCTAGATCAGATAGGATAATAATTATAGCCAGAATGAACAAATTAAATTTCAGTGGCCATCCAAGCGTTTACTCCTTTTCTCTCTCTCTCTCGCACACATCTCCACGAGTCGTAGTTAAGACGTATGTAGATGTAGAAATGTAGAGAAGACAAATGTAAAAAACAAATGTAAAAAAAAATTTAAAGGGTTCGACTTTATTTTTGTCTCTAAATTTAATTTTTTGGCAAATATTCAATTTTTTGCGAACATATAATAAATTACATAAATCGTAGGCTCACATATATACTGACTGAGTACCGGGTATAAGGTACCGGCTCACAACGTTCTCTCTCGTTTTTCACTACTTTTTCATTCAAAATCACTTAGAGTACAAAGCACACGTCACCTTATTAATACTACTGCATATAAAATGTCAGCACGATAAAAGACATCGACCACAGTAGTTTGGAATTTCAGATGTGACGTTACATGCCAGATTTTACAAGTCCGCCACAATACCTTACTCTCCCCTATAAATCAATGCGAATCAATGCGAATCAATAATAAAGGGTAAGTGCAATGCATATATGTATAGACAGTAAATTTATTATATTTTGTGATTCTATACCGACTGCCACCGCAATGTACGTAATCTGTCTTTTGGAGACGTTTTAAAAAAACTTTAAAATTCTGTTGTGGCTGACAAATAAGTCAAAAAATTCGGCGGATCGCGGATCTACAATATGTACGAACAACAAAAATTGGTCGAGTGATCGGCTTGAAAGGCATACGGTCTCTGATGAGGACGTAGAAGAAAACATTTATAAAAAATAATATTGAATAATATTAAATAAAGTCATAAAATAAATAAACTTTAATTTTGAATACACCATCCCAAATGCCATTTTACCGTTAAGAACTGTTACAAAAAGGGTTTTGGTATTTTTGGTATTCTTCGTAAGAAAAATAACGGTTAAATGTCGACTAATGGAATTTATAGGAAAAATTCGGCATACGAAGGTTTGGTCAAACGGCTCACCTTAGCCGTTTATCCAACGATTCTAATGTACCTATCTAAAAGCAAAAATGTTGGCCAGGAAATATTTTTTCTTCGACTTTTCCTTGGTTTTCGAAGTCTACATTTTCGAATAAAATACCGCAAAAAATTATTAAATTTGAATTTGAAAACTTGATACCATCTTGACGGTAAGCTGCACTTACAAGGTGTTTGGGTACGACGTATAGCTGCATTTATCTGCTATTCAGAACTGCACAGTTTAATACAGCCAGATGTAAGATACTTAAGCACTACCTCTGAAAAAAAATAGAGGAGTTTAAATAATTTCTTAAAAAAAAATACCAAAAAAAAACATAATTCTTTACAAAATTTGTATAATCATAAAGTCCGAGGCATTGCTGATCGTATTACAATCGCGGAAGAGTGTCTCTGGCAACACAAGTGCAACGTCAGCATATTCCCACGACTTGACGGCACATAGCATTGCATGCATACATATATCTTCCCTCGCACTCCCGCTAACACCAGCGTCGAGCATATACATATACATAAGCTAATATTTCAGCCGCTACACCGACAGCGCTGCTTTGGTTGCTTAGCCTCATGAAGGCATAAGAATATTTACCTAAGACATTAAATAAAGAACTCTAAATCAAACAACACCTACTGGCTTCTAAATCTATTGAGAAGCCAACACATGGCGACCGTGACTTAGGTCCTAGAGGACCTGCCAAAATGGATCCTGGAAGATCCAGGACCAAGAACCAAGGACCGGAAACAGAGATGCAAAACTGACTTGTGATTTAAAACAAAAAAAAAAAAACACTCCAATTGATTTTGATAAGTCATACAACTACTAGACATGCTGGATTGAAGTTTTGCTGACAACGCAACAAAAAGCGTGCATGACCTGTGCGAAGACCAGCACCGGCACCACCCGAGCCCATAGGGCTCGGAAGAAACTAAAGTGCGAGTGGCATATAGGCCGCCCCTTGCGCCTCCGTGGAACCGAAATCAAGGAAAACTACACGAACAGCGGCGGCTAATAAACTAATAAAAGCCGCGCAAAAAGGGAACTGGAGCTACAAAAACACGAGAAATTTAACACATCGGAAAACAACTTTGCACTAGTGCAAAGGAACGAAAAGGGCAGCATTACTTAATGCTACTGTCTCATTTGCCATTCATTTTAAACCTACCCACAAGCGATGGGTGCAAAAGCTGCTTGTAAACTACTAAAATCTGTTAGGCTTTTATACTAAAACCATTTCACCGGTATTGTTTTATATAGAGCCCAATACTGCAAACCGGTCATATGTAAGCTAACACACAATATTTTTCCTCAAATTAATGTATAGGAGTAGACTTCGATTTACAAAAAAAAAATTTCAAAAGGAATAGTCAAAACTATTCAAATTATTCCCCAATCAGATCAGTACAGAACTAGAACAAAATGGGTTGGCTTGGATCTGACGATAGTCAGACCAAAGACAATACGGCCAACGCCGTCAACAATGTCAAAATAATAGACCACACGGATAGTATTCAAGTATTATAGTATTACTTTTGATTTTGACTATTGTAAACGTTTTACAATTTCTTTTAACGTTTTACATAAAACATAAAAAAATTATAAAAAAAGATATGAGCAGGACCAATGATCTAGATAAGATCTAATTAATAAAAAAAATAAATAAAAAAAATAAAAAATCGAAGCAAACAAAACTAAAATGTATTTAGATAAAATAAAATATAAATAAAAGCATTCATAAATGACACCTCTAATAGGAATTAGGGAAGTCAAACATTACTCTCAAAAGCTGAAATTAAAACATAGATATTACTATATGACACCAATCGAGCTACTGAGTATCGTAACTTGGTGTTCTTGGTGTAATTAAGTATATGAGTCTGACTTTGAACGGTTTTGATTAGAGTAGTTTGATCATAGAGAGAGAAAGACCATTTTCGTTTAAAGTTCTTTATTGAATTCCTTCAGAGCGTGGCTCCAAAAATCCTTTAAAACTCTATTTTAACAGGTACCGATAATCCTCTATTAAATAAAAAAAACCAGGGGAAACGGCCGCGGCTCTACTTTATACCCGGTACTCAGTCAGTATATATGTATGTGAGCTTGTTGTAATTTATTACATGTTCGCAAAAGGGAAAAATTGAATTTTAGACAAAAAAAAAGAAAAAAATTAAGTCGAACCTTTTCGGAGATTTTGATATATTAGATGTTTCCATTTTCGTTACATACGTTTTTTACATCTGTCTTTTCTACATGTCTAAATCTACTTCCTACATATACATACACGGCTGTGTGCGAGAGAGAGAGCGGGAATGGGTCTGCGCTTGGAGGGCCACTGAAATTTCATTTGTTCCTTCTGGCTATACTAATGATCCGATCTGATCTAGATTAAACATATCTGATAGATATTGTCATTTTCAATGATTCTGCGTTTTTGGTTTTTCCGTATCTTCAAAATTGTAGTTTGTAGGAGGAAGGGGGCGTGGCCAAATATAACAGGAGCTTGGATAGAAAATTTGGTTGATCTAGCTCTTATAGTCTCTGAGATCTAGGCGTCAAAAAATTCGATCAGGCATTGAACCTACCCCGGTGTGTCAGAGATAGCGTTAGGGAACGATGCATTTCGGAATGGTTTTCTTCATTGTGGCTATATTTATTATCCGATCTGATTCAGATTCAACACTCTGATAGATATCGCATTGTCTATCATTCTGATTCTTTTAATTCCTCGTATCTTTAAAATTATGCATGCCACAGATTTTCGTCCTTTGTGTGGGCGGAAGGTGGAGGGCGAAATTTTGAAATACACTTGTAACAGTGTCTGGATACAAAATTAGGTTGTTCTTGCTTTTACAGTCCCTGAGCTATAGGCTCTAATGAAGACGGACGGACGGACAGACATAGCTATATCGACTCGGCTATTGATGCTGATCAAGAATATATATATTTTATGGGGTCGGAAACGTTTCCTTCTGGGTGTTACACGCATCCATTTTTTCAACAAATCTAATATACCCCTTTACTCTTCAAGTACCGGTATAAAAAGTAAATAGCAATAACTTGAAAAATTAACGCTCAATACTTCATATGTATACTAGCACAAACAATTATATACTACCCATTTCGCAGAGTTTTGCGATTTTGTACCACAACCTCAAAAACCACTTCTGTCGTTTGCAACGTAACGTCAGGTCAAATTTTATATTGTACATATCTTTCAAACCGTACGTGATTACTCTAATTTTTTTTCTTTCAAAATTTGACTTTATAATTGTTCATAATTTTTGTAGCGTTTTGTCTTCCAAATGTAAATGGAAGTGCCCATATGATAAGATTATGGTTCCGACCACACGCAGTAGCACTAAGAGGCTGTGAAACTGCGATACTATCGGAGAAGGAATAAAAAACGGACGTGCTTTTGTTTGCTGCGCGCCTTTAATAATTTTAATTAGTATAACGACACTAAGAATAAACAAATTTGTTGAAAAAAGTCACTATATTCACATAAACTCTCATAGAAACACACTTGCATCGGCAAGAAAAAAAAAATCGCTTCATTTATAGTTGGCAAATAAACACAGTGTTTGATGTTGTTTCGAGTGCAACCAGCGAAAATTGCCTCATACAAACATACAAAATGCACAAAAGAGAAATAACAAAAAAGTACCAAAAAAAAGCAAAAACAATGTCATCCTCCACTGCACCGCCAACAAAGCGCACACGCAATAATGCTGGAACAGCGAGTGAGCGCCTCTCCGACGCCCCTTCGCCACAACTACTAGACTTGTTGAAGGTTCGCTTCCAAGAGCAGACCAACTTGATTGTGTCCCATGTCCATGAAGCAGAGAAACGCATCCTCAGCAGCCTCATGGAGTGCCTGGACTCGATCGCTGGTGAGGTCAGGCAGATGGGTACCCGTGTCATGGCCTTGGAGAGTGAGGTTGTCGACCTTCGCTCTCAGAGAGACCAACTGGGTGAGCGGGTCGAGCGGCTGGACCGGGAGGTGACGGATTTGCGCGCACTGAGTAGGAGAGCCGGAGGCATCGAGAAGCAGTTAGTGGCCGACCACATTGAAACCAGAGCGTGTCAATAAGAAAAAAATTAAATAAAATATAAATAAAAAAAATTGATAAAAAAAAAAAAAAATAAAAAATAAAAAACCTAATTTTTAAGTATCAATGTCAAAATTGTAATATATAAGTATTAGTTATAAGAAGATACTCCTACAAACGATATATACAACCTAAGTGACCAGCGCAATAAAAGCAAGTTAATACTTGTAGCGTTAGGATATAGCATGAAATAAATAAATGAAATATCTTTTTCACTGACACTGACTTAAGTCACTCGGCAGTTCATTCTGATTAGCAACACATTTAATTAATGGTGCGGTATAATAATGGTTACCTTTCTGGCGAAAGTCGTAATTATATTATCGTAAAAATGTATAATCGCTATATTACATATGTTGAGCTACTGAGCTTCTTCAGCAGCGTAATTGCCAAAATATTTATTCAAAACACAATTGGTTGCAATTTAAGTAGATTTATTTATTTTTTTGTTGCGATTCGATGCGAGATTCGAGATTTTTTATATACAACGACGACGACGATACAATTTACAGTGATCTGCTTGGACGATGAGCCTCCCTCACAGCTCTTGTTGGACGACGAACGAGGCGAGAACGGGCGATGAAGCGATTAAGAGCGTAGAGCGGAGCAAGCAACGCAGCGCTAAGGGAACTGGGTTCTCTTTATGCTGCCATGGGCCGGCGCTAAGCCGAACATACTCCCCCCGTTGAAGAGCAGGGGTCTTCGACATCCTTCTTTGGCAGCATGCACAGTTTTGCGATGGCCCTTGTGGTGATTCCAGTAGCCGTTTTGAGCTCAGCTACCCTGGGAACGCCATCTTTCCCGACGATCAGCTTTGTCACCTTTCCCAATGGCCACTTGAGCGGAGGCAGGTTCTCATTCTTCACGAGGACTACATCGCCGACGCTGAGACCAGGCTGGTCAGTTCTCCACTTAGCCCTCTCCTGAAGAAGAGTGGGGTACTCCTCTCGCCAGCGGGACCAGAACGTCTGCTGCAGAAAGTTGACCTGCTGCCAGCGATCGAGACGATTGAAGTTCAATTTGGTCACATCAGGCTCCGCAAACATACGGATAGGCGCTGTACCCAAGAAATGAGCAGGTGTTAGCACATCTAAGTCGTCGGGATGCTCTGAAATGGGAAGTAATGGGTTTGAGTTCACTATAGCAGTTATATGACACACGAGGGTTCTCAGGTCATCGAAGCAAAGCACGGAACTGGAAGCGGAACGGTAGAAGTGATGCTTGGCTGTTTTCACTGCAGCCTCCCAGAGCCCGCCAAAGTGGGGAGAGCGAGGAGGAATGAAACGCCAGTCAATGTGATCCGCGACGCAAAACTCCTGAACTGTCTTCAAATGCTTTTCGGAGAGGAACAGCTTCTTCAGCTCTGCCAACTCGTTCTTAGCTCCCACAAAATTGGTTGCGTTATCAGACCAAATCTCCCTTGGCCAACCGCGAGTACAAATAAATCACTTGAGCGCACTAATGAACACGGGCGTCGACAAATCCTGCACAAGCTCCAAGTGCACGGCCTTGGTGGCAATACAAATGAAGAGGCAAATGTAGCATTTGATGGGTGATCTGGTCCGCACCTCACTCTTGTAAAAGAACGGACCACAAAAATCCACGCCTGAAATAGCAAAGGCGTAAGACCCATTCACACGCTCCTTTGGCAGGTCAGCCATGATATGCTGATGAAGTCGCGGCTTGGCTTTAAAACATCTGGTGCACCGATTTACGACGTTTGCAACAATTTTGCGCCCTCCAATTGGCCAATACTCATGACGAATAAGTGCGAGCAACGATCGCGGTCCAGCATGCAAGTTCCGCTCATGGAAATGCACAATTACAGCCGATGTGACGGGATGACGCCTTGGAAGAATGACTGGATGCCGTGCATTGAAATTAAGTGATGAATTCGCCAACCGCCCACCGACGCGTAACAATCCATGCTCATCCAAAAATGGGGCGAGCGACGAAATATAGCTCGACGACTACACTTGCTCTCCGTCCCGCAAGGCCCTGTAGTCAGTCCACAAGTGCACTCGCTGAATCGAACGAAGAAGTATCCGTGTGCCACCAACGATGTCAGCCACTGTTAATCCCGATGTCTTTGTGCGCTCTAGAAATTTGAAGACGTATGCAAAGGTCCCCTGAAGCTTTCCGAAGGCGTTGTTAAATTTCCGGCCATTAGATAGGTCTACAAATGGACAAACTGCAATGAGAACCCTCTTGCGAAGCTCCAGTGTCGGCAAGGCTTGTGTAGATGAAGATGGCCACATCGGTTTTTCATCTCGAAGAAAGAGTGGCCCGTGGGACCAAAGATGAGATTCCAAAAGTTCTGATGGCAGAGCGCCTCTGGACAAGATATCCGCAGGGATCTGAGCGGTTGGAACGTAGCGCCATTTCATCTGAGCAGTCCGCTCCTGAATAGCTGAGACCCGATTTGCAACGAAGACGTTAAAATTCGATGGGGCATTATGAACCCAATACAAGGCAGTTGTGGAGTCGGACCAGCAATAGAAGCTTCCAGTGAACAATTTTAGTTGCTGTACCTCACTAATCAATTGAGATAATAGGTCAGCGCCACATAACTCCAACTTGGTTCCGGCAATACCTTGAGAGGGGCGACACGAGACTTCGCACACAAAAGTTGCACGTTTGCGCCATTCTTGGTCCTTGAGACGATATAAATACATGCGCCATACGCGTCTAGGCTAGCGTCACAAAACCCGTGAACTTCCACCTGTGAGCTGGGACTCAATGCGAGACGAGGAAATCTAAAACGCTGAGGGGTAGACAAATTCTCGGAGAAAGTGGTCCACGCCGACGAGAGAGACTCTGGCAAACTCTCATCCCATTGGAGCCGCTCCTTCCACACCAGCTGAAGGAAAATCTTTGCCTTTGAAATGACCGGCCCAATCAGTCCTAGAGGATCATAAAAACGAGCGATTGTTGACAACAGGAACGTTGGAGCACCATTTTCGAATAGGGAAGTTTCCCCGAGCCAATAACTGGGAGGTCTGCTTCAACTTCTCACGGACATCCTCAACAGATCCTCCTCCAGTCATCAAATCATCGACATAAAATTGGAAGTCAACACTTCAGAGCCAATTGGGAATGACGATTTTTCTTCTTCGGCCAATTAAAGCATCGCACGAATTGCGAGATAGCAAGCTGGCTTGGTTTCATACGTTACCGTGTCGAGTTTGAATGTTTTTATATTTTCATCAGGCGAATCTCTCCATAAGATGCACTGCAGGTAATTATCGGACTCAGTTACCCGGACACATCTGTACATCTTGCAAATATCACCAGTCAGCGCAATTGGGAAAGTACGGAACCGAAGTAATGTATGCAGAAGCTTTGGTTGAATAGTGGGTCCAGCCATTAGAACCTCGTTTAGAGAAAACCCCGTTGATGTTGTGGCAGATCCATCGAACACAACCCGCAATTTGGTAGTTGTGCTGTCCTCTTTAAACACGCAATGATGTGGCAAAAAATAGCGACAGCGACTGGACAGTTCAGATTCCACTAACGACATGTGATTAAGCTCTTGGTACTCCCTGACGAAAGAGGAGTACTGAGATTTTAGCTGCGAACGACGCTCAAGTTTCCGCTCCAAGTTGAGGAACCGGCGATATGCTTGCGTGTGCGAATCACCCAAGATATCCAAACTTCTCTTGATGGGCAGCTTCACAGCGAATCCTCAAGATGACAGGCGCGAGAAATTAGCCTTGAAGTGTTCCTCACAATCGATATCCTCCTGCTTGACCGTCACCGACGCTTCTGTGGAACTTTCTATCTCCCAGAAACGCCTCAGAAGCATATCCACTTGGTCGAGGGACTCATGACCGGCGTCAAATGAGCACCGAGACCCCAGTAAGGCTGTTTTAGATGTTTGCTGGCTACCTCCTGAAACCACCCATCCAAGCCGAGTCTTCTGAAGTGATGGCAAGCCTGTTGCCAATTTGATTTGTCCAACACACAGAAGGTCGAAGAACAGACTAGCCCCAATGAGCAAGTCAATACGCTGCGACCTGAAGAACTGCGGATCCGCCAGTGGTATGTTCTGCGGAATTTTCCCATTAGAAACGTCGATTGAAAACCTGAAATTAGTGTCCCCAAGACCCGATACTGCGGCCGATGACATGGTCTTTTTTAGTCTAAGTTGCTGAGCGAGACTGGAAGCTATGAGGTGCATTTGTGAGCCGGAATCTAAGAGTGCCCGACATGGCACGAGCGATCCAGCACGATCCTTCAAAAGAACAACTGCAGTGGCTAAAAGCACAACATCACTGCAGGAATTCTGAGCTATCAGAGCGGTGGCTGAAGCCTGTGAATGGGACTCAGGGTGTGGTGACGGCGAGAAAGCTGAGTCCGATTGCGAGCGTCTGGCATCGAAATGTAATAACGTGTGATGTTTGATACCACAGTGGCGACACGCTAGCGATTCAGTGGCTACAAACGAACTTTTGCTGTTATGTGTTTTTTAAGATTTCCCACCTGAACGCCAGGCGCATACATTGCCCTAGTTTGCTCCTGATTCTCCAACTTCTGACATCTTTGCTCCAGAAACTCTGTGAATTGTTCGGCTGTGGGCATGCCATCCAACGACGGAGTATCCTCCCACTGGGCTTGTGTGGCACTGTCCACCCTTTGCAGCAGGCTGTATATTATAACGCAGTCAGCAACTTGTTCCTTTGTCCCCATACTCTTTAAGGCTCGCAGATATCCAATAGCAGTATCTGTCAAGAATCGGAGTTGAGAAACAGACGACTCCTCGACGCGCTGCACACCCAGCATGTCAGTGACATGTGCCTGAAATATTAAACGCTTATTATTAAATCGTCTGTTCAGCAAGTCTAGAGCGATGGGATAGCTGTCGTGGTTAAACTCTAGCGACGAGACCATGTCTAAAGCTGGTCCTTTCAGGCAGGATCGTAGGTGTTGCAGTTTCTCCACGTTCGTCAAGTCCGGATCCTTGTCAATTATGGAGGAAAACATGCTCCAAAAGGCGGAATACTGCAAGTAGCCCCCACTGAACTCCGGAAGTTTTAACTCCGGCAGGCGATGCCGATGCTGCAGTAAAACCGTAGCTGAATTTTCTCCAATATGGTCAGTTCGCATTGTTGAGCAAGGGAGCATTGTGGACTGCCGCTTGTTTAATTCACACCTAATGCTAATCTCAAGCCTGACCATGCACTCGTCAAAATCGTCTCTTAAGGGACTGTAGATCTCATCAAGGTCAGATCCATTAGAGACTTTAAACGCACGTTCAACTCCTCCTCACTGAGTTCACCAATCTTCTGCTTGCCGACGGCATTTCCAATCCTCTTTGCTGTCGCTAGCATGGCTCTCACCTTATGCTGGTAATACTCGATGTCCGAGGGGGGAGCGAGAGGAGAGGGGGCGCCATTAGAAGCCATTGCGAGTGTTCAATATAGGAAAACGCAGAGGTTAATAGCCGGTGAATAAAAAACTCAAACAGTTTGAGATGCACTACACAATTGATCGCAGCGTTCGAACACACGGGCTTGCCGTTTTCAAGACCAGCAGTGAGAGTTTGTAATTTGCCAACAACAACAATAGCATCCACACTGAGAGTACCGAAATCGAAACGAAACAGCAAACAGAAGACAAAGCAGACGACGCGAGAACAGTTATTGTTGCTTATGCACAACCAAACCGAACAACCGTGGATATAATTCTTAATGTTTTTTATTACGTCGGGGGGTCACCAAAATGTTGAGCTACTGAGCTTCTTCAGCAGCGTAATTGCCAAAATATTTATTCAAAACACAATTGGTTGCAATTTAAGTAGATTTATTTGTGTGTGCAAGGCGATTGTTGCGATTCGATGCGAGATTCGAGATTTTTTATATACAACGACGACGACGATACAATTTACAGTGATCTGCTTGGACGATGAGCCTCCCTCACAGCTCTTGTTGGACGACGAACGAGGCGAGAACGGGCGATGAAGCGATTAAGAGCGTAGAGCGGAGCAAGCAACGCAGCGCTAAGGGAACTGGGTTCTCTTTATGCTGCCATGGGCCGGCGCTAAGCCGAACAACATACAATATTCCAATATTTCCAAAAATTTGTATTAACATTCCAATACTTTACATTACGAAAGAAAGATGCAAAGGAAAGGTTACTACCGGGGACTGTCTATTTACAATAATGACTCGTAACATATGTATAAGATGCCATCACTTTCAGCAATTTGGGAATTGTTTGTAGTCTGGGATGTTGATATCAATCAACATTGTATAGCCAAATTATTTCAAAATTGCACAGATATACAAAACAAAAATTAGACCAGGGTAATAATAGATTTCAGTAAGCACAAAACACTCGGAATATCAAATGCTTGAGAAACTTTCTAGACAATTAGCGCAATTCAGAAATGTCTGAAAAGTTATCAAAGACAATATACTATGGTGCTGATTTATGCTAGCGGTTGGGGTGACTAGGCAGAAGTAGGCGTATTAGGAATACTCGTTTGTCAGCGGATGCCAACGGCACTGCGAAGCGCATTCAATCACATTTCTAATTATGAAGTTTCTTGAGGTAATTAACTTTCCATTATTACCTAAATTATACAATCAATGCGAGCGCTACACCGAACCTTTATCAAGTCAATTACGAGGAGAGAAACTCTATTGCTCCGAATGTGTCGCAGAGATGCTTGTGTAAGATAACCACAAATAAGCTTTTCTTGAGGTTGGCGAAATGGTTAGGGCTGTTGCTTCTACTCGTCGCCACTCGTTTCCTCCCTCCGCTCGCACAGCCCCGCATATCAGCGGGCCACAATCGGGAGAAGAAGAGATGGGAAGGCCAAAAGGTTAAAGTTAGTTCAGAGAGCTCTGGTACAGTAAATACTCGCAAGAAACTGATATTTCTTTTAATTTCGTATCCCTGTTTCTTCTTTTTTGCTGCTCTTTCCGTTCAGTGGCTTTCTTATTTGTGAATCCTCAGATCGTAGACTACGCGTACAATACAATATTATATACATACTAGGAAGAAGTCACTGCGAACCCCCGGCGCACTTGCTGAAGCAACAAATAAAACCCTCGATGGACCGTGATTTATCAGGAATTTACGTGCAGAAACTATTTGGCCGTCAGACATGGTCAGACATTTCCTTCTTGCCCACATATGCCTTTGAATAAAATATCGGGCAACGACCGAAAACTTTTTTTGTAAAAGAGAGAAGAGATATTTTATTTGTGTGTTTAACAGCTACAAAATAATAAACGGTAATCTATCTGAATGAAAATGAAATGAAATGAATGAAATTGCGGCGTCTAAACTAAGAAGAACTATAATATACTCATGGAAGTCCACCCAATTTTTCAGTTAGTTTTACTTTTCTGTACATATTTTTTTTTGTAAATAAGTATGAGATACCTATATTTTTCTCAGTATTTCTGTATTTTCATATTTCTTTGTGTAGTAGAGCTTGTCCTATCGTACTTCACATTGTAACTATATTTTTATACCCGGTACTCGAAGAGTAAAGGGGTATATTAGATTTGTGAAAATCGATGGATTAATCGACGCCTAATTAATGTACCTAACTAAAACCAAAAATACAACCCAAGAAATATTTTTTTTTTCGACTTTTCATGTTTTTAAAGTCAAAATTTCATAAAAAATTGTGAACAAAAATTATTATATTAGGCTCCAGTCGGATTTATATGAAGATGCATTCGTCATCTACTTCCTACATATACATACACGGCTGTGTGCGAGAGAGAGAGGGAATGAGTCTGCGCTTGGAAGGCCACTGAAATTTTATTTGTTCCTTCTGACTATATTTATGATCCGATCTGATCCAGATTCAATACTCTGATAGATATGGTCATTTTCTATGATTCTGCGTTTTTGGTTTTCCCGTATCTTCAAAATTGTAGATTTTCATCTTTTGTGGGGGCGGAAGGGGGCGTGGCAAAATTTTGAAATACACTTGTACTGAAGTGATATCACAGGAGCATGGATAGAGAGTTTGGTTGCTCTAGCTCTTATAGTCTCCGAGATCTAGGCGCTCATCTGGACGAATGGGCACAGCGCCCAACCCTGTGTGTGAGAGAGAGCGGGAACGATGCATTTCGAAATGGTTTTCTTCATTGTGGCTATATTTATGAGTCGATCTGATCCAGATTCAACACTCTGATATATATTGTCATTCTCTACGATTAAACGCAGTCCGTCTTCATTAGCGCCTATAGCTCAAAGACCATAAAAGCTAGAGGAACACTATTTTGTATCCAGACTCCTGTCCTATCGCACTGTTACAAGTGTATTTCAAAATTTCGCCCCGCCCCCTTCCGCCCACTCCAAGGACGAAAATCTGTGGCATGCACGATTTTAAAGATACGAGAAAACTAAAAACGCAGAATCATAGAGATTGAGCATATCTATCAGATTGTAGATTCTGGATCAGATCGGATAATAAATATAGCCACAATGAAGAAAACCATTCCGAAATGCATCGTTCCCTCTCGCTCTCTCTCACACACAGGGGTAGGCGCTATGCCTGATCGAATTTTTTGACGCCTAGTTCTGAGAGACTATAAAAGCTAGAACCACCAAACTTTCTATCCAAGCTCCTGTGATATCAAACCGAGACGAGTTTGTTTTAAAATTTGGCCACGCCCCCTTCCACCCCCACAAAAGATGAAAATCTACAATTTTGAAGATACGGGAAAACCAAAATCGCAGAATAATAGAAATGACTATATCTATCAGAGTATTGAATTTGGATCAGATCGGATCATAAATATAGTCAGAAGGAACAAATGAAATTTCAGTGGCCTCCCAAGCGCAGACTGATTCCCTCTGTCTCTCGCACACAGCCGTGTATGTATATGTAGGAAGTAGATAAAAACTAGTAGAAATGGCAGATGTAAAAAATTTATGTAAACAAATATGGAAACATCTAATAGATCAAAATCTCCGAAAAGGTTCGAATTAAATTTTTTTTTTTTGGCTAAAATTAAATTTTTTCCTTGTGCGAACATGTAATAAATTACAACAAGCTCACACACATATATACTGACTGAGTACCGGGTATAAAGTAGAGCCGCGGCGCAGACGCGGCTCATAACGTTCCCCCTCGTTTACATCTGTCTTTTCTACATGTCTAAATCTACTTCCTACATATACATACACGGCTGTGTGCGAGAGAGAGAGGGAATGAGTCTGCGCTTGGAAGGCCACTGAAATTTCATTTGTTCCTTCTGACTATATTTATGATCCGATCTGATCAAGATTTAATACTCTGATAGATATGGCCATTTTTTATGATTCTGCTTTTTTGGTTTTCCCGTATCTTAAAAATTGTAGATTTTCGTCTTCTGTTGGGTCGGAAGGGGGCGTGGCAAAATTTTGAAATACACTTGTAGTGATATCACAGGAGCATGGATAGAGAGTTTGGTTGCTCTAGCTCTTATAGTCTCCGAGATCTAGGCGCTCATCTGGACGAATGGGCACAGCGCCCAACCCTGTGTGTGAGAGAGAGCGGGAACGATGCATTTCAAAATGGTTTTCTTCATTGTGGCTATATTTATGAGTCGATCTGATCCAGATTCAACACTCTGATAGATATTGTCATTCTCTACGATTAAACGCAGTCCGTCTTCATTAGCGCCTATAGCTCAAAGACCATAAAAGCTAGAGGAACACTATTTTGTATCCAGACTCCTGTCCTATCGCACTGTTACAAGTGTATTTCAAAATTTCGCCCCGCCCCCTTCGGCCCACTCAAAGGACGAAAATCTGTGGCATGCACAATTTTAAAGATACGAGAAAACTAAAAACGCAGAATCATAGAGATTGAGCATATCTATCAGATTGTAGATTCTGGATCAGATCGGATAATAAATATAGCCACAATGAAGAAAACCATTCCGAAATGCATCGTTCCCTCTCGCTCTCTCTCACACACAGGGGTAGGCGCTATGCCTGATCGAATTTTTTGACGCCTAGTTCTGAGAGACTATAAAAGCTAGAACCACCAAACTTTCTATCCAAGCTCCTGTGATATCAAACCGAGACGAGTTTGTTTTAAAATTTGGCCACGCCCCCTTCCACCCCCACAAAAGATGAAAATCTACAATTTTGAAGATACGGGAAAACCAAAATCGCAAAATAATAGAAAATGACTATATCTATCAGAGTATTGAATTTGGATCAGATCGGATCATAAATATAGTCAGAAGGAACAAATTAAATTTCAGTGGCCTCCCAAGCGCAGACTGATTCCCTCTCTCTCTCGCACACAGCCGTGTATGTATATGTAGGAAGTAGATAAAAACTAGTAGAAATGGCAGATGTACAAAATTTATGTAAACAAATATGGAAACATCTAATAGATCAAAATCTCCGAAAAGGTTCGACTTAAATTGTTTTTTTTTGGCTAAAATTAAATTTTTTCCTTTTGCGAACATGTAATAAATTACAACAAGCTCACATACATATATACTGACTGAGTACCGGGTATAAAGTAGAGCCGCGGCGCAGACACGGCTCATAACGTTCCCCCTCGCTTTTAATTTGGTTCTTTTAAGTTATTTAGCCATACTAATGGGCGGTGGTCAGCCTTATAAATCTCCGTCCGTATAAATAATAATAAAAATATTTTATGGCTATTTTATATCGGGTATGCGAAGAATCCCAAACGTGAGGGGAGTTCTTATCAAGATTTAGAAGGAACACTATAGCTTCCTCCGTTCACAAAATTTTTAGTAAACATTTTTATACAGTAAAAAAATGCTTCCCGCCGCAAAGTAAAACATATGTTCAACTACTGCGCGACGTTTACCAGCATTAATTTATCGATGTCTATCATGCTATCTCTCTCTTCGTAGCAAATTTAGCAAAGTCTAATGTCATATGGGCATAAGAACCCTAATGCCCATATGACATTAGAATGCTGGTAATCGTCGCGCAGTAGTTGAACATATGTTTTGCTTTGCGGCGGGAAGCATTTGTATACTGTACATACAATTTTTAATAAATATGTTGTGGACGGAGGAAGCTACAGTGTTCCTTATAAATCTTGTTAAGAACTCCCCTCACGTTTGCGATTCTTCGCATACCCGATATAAAAACAAACACCTAAAGCACGCTTTCTGGGTACGAGCGGCTGCTAGAATGGAGGACGGATTCGCAGAGACCGTAGATATTGGTAAGTTGGTAAAATATATTAAGTAATAACCAAACGTTATTAATTGCTCAATTTTTTAAAGCTGATATAGTTGTTTACATTTTTTTCATCTTCTTCTTCCTCTTTTTACGAATTATAAACACTGCATTTATGATATTATACAACACACATTGCCACCAAGCCAGCAAAATCGTATCTAGAAACTATAGCAATCGATAATCTCTGCCGCAGCGCTGCTCCCAGCTCATATATGTTCGCATATATCTGTCTCGCTCTCACTGCATGCATTTTGCATAAGGCTGTCTCTATTTTTCAAGTTAGTCCAGCTTCAAAGTCTAGTGTCATATGGGTATTAGCAAGATCCAGTGTAGAGAATATTTTGGTCCCAGCAGGTCTCTGAATTAGTTCGTCTATATTAGGGAGAGGGTATTGATCTTCAACTGTTTGTGTGTTAAACTTCCTATAACACTAGTCAACACGACATTTCCGCTGTGGCAAAAAATTACTTTTTCTGATAGATTCGGGGATTTAAAAAATATTAAGCAATTATGGTTTTTATTAAGGGACAGTTTTTTTTTTAAATTTTTGAAATCTGGTATTTTTTTCGTGATTTTTTTCAGAGGTTTTGCTTCTTTTTTTCACATTACTTAAGTATCTTACATCCGGTCGTATTGAACTTTTCAGTTCTGAAAAGCTGGTAAATGCAGATATAAATCGTTCCCATTTTGTACATGCAGCTTACCGCCTGGAAGTTTGTAGGCTTTCAAATTCATATTTGACATTTTTTTGCGGTATTTTTTTCGGAAACTTTAACTTTAAAAAATCAGGCAAAGTAGAAACAAATATTTCTTGGCCTGAATTTTGAGTTTTATATAGATTTATTAATTAAGCGTCGTTTGAGGTATCGTTTGTAAAAATCGATGGATAAACGGCTAATCTGCAGCCGCTTGACCAAACCTTCGTATGTCGAATTTTTCCGATAAATTCTGTTAGTCGTTATTTTTTTTCCAAAGAATACCAAAAATCCATTTTGTAACAGCTTTTAACGTTAAAATGGCATTTGGGATGATGCCTAACGGAATTGAACGGCCAAAAATATTTTTTTTTTATTTTTTTTAATTTTTTGTCCACTTTTCCTGAGTTTTCAAAGTCAAAACTTTCCGAAAAAATACAAAAAAAAAAAAGAAAAAAAGAAGCAACCCCGCTGAAAAAAAGGTTAAAAAAAAAAACAGATTAAAAAAATTCGTAAAAAAAAAATGTAGCAATTTGTATAGTTAAATATAAGTTTTGTTAAAGTAAAAGGAAATATTCAGGCAGGCTCCGGTTTGCACTTTTTTTTGCGTTTCCAGCCAAAACGTTTCGTTTTTAGGTGCTCCTGCTTTCACAAATTTTTTTGATCGATATGTTTTATTTTCGCTTCGATTCTGGTAAGCAAAAACAGCTGATCTGATTGTTTCGTAAAAATACAGCGGGATAAAAAATGCCTTAAATGCCTTATTGAAGCAAAACTTCGGCAGAAAGTGCAACACTGTGTATTTCAATGTCTGAAAAACTGTCTTTATGCAAATTAAAAATTTAAAGTTATTGCACTTACAATATGAATTCAATTTGGCGGCAAACAACTGTCTTTACCCAGCTGTTATGTTACGCACATCTTACGAGCACAAGCTGAGCTATAACGAGCACAAATGTGCTCTTATGTGCAGACATTTTTGTTTTGCCAACGTTCCGATAACGAAATCGGGCTGCGCCACCTATTAGCACGAAATCGGAAAATGTTGTTGCCCTGACCAATTTTATCCGAGTCATATTTAAGGTTGTGTTAAAAAAAACTATTTATAAAGAAGGAACTGCGCTGATAATGGTTTCCAATTTAAGGCTAAACCAATGTTCAAGGTAGTGGTCCAACACACATTCGAATAAAGCCAAAATCATTCTGTCAGGATTGATTCATCATGATTCATCATGATTTAAATATTTTAATTTTTCCACATTTGATTTTAAAGACCAGGGGTATGTAATGGTTCTGAAATACATTTATGACAAATTTGGTTACCAATTAACCATTGAATAGAGTGCTTTTAACTTCGGATGGCATTTAGATGATGCTTTTACTACTACTCCGCTATCTATACTATAACTTTTTAGAAAAAATGCGTATAGAAGAGGCTATCGCCGGTTGCGGTGCAAGCGGTTTTTTTTTTAAATACAGCCAGAGTAAGTGGCAAGGTTTTAATACAAAGGAAGGGGAACGTTGTGAGCCGCGTCTACCGCCGCGGCTCTACTTTATACCCGGTACTCAGTCAGTATATATGTATGTGAGCTTGTAATAAATTACATTATTACATGTTCGCAAAAGGGATAAATTTAGTTTTAGCCAAAAATGAAAAAAAAAAATTAAGTTAAACTTTTCGGAG
>OZ018402.1:18253856-18327962 GCA_963969585.1 Drosophila helvetica | reverse complement strand
TCTAATAGCCTATTTACACTACAGTGAGTTACCTATCGATAACCGAGGAAACTCAATAACTCAGAACTGGTGTCTACACTACACAAAAGTTGAGTTATTGAGTTATTGAGTTTTGGCTTGCTGGCAAACACGAGCGTGCGTTGTTTTGTTTAAATTATTAAATTACGCAAATATGAACTTCGAGGAAACATTTATGTTGTATTCGGCGCAGCTAGAAGCAGCGATGGTGTGATGTATTGATTTGGCGATAATGTGTGCACAAACTGTGGATTATTTGGATAACATTTAAAGACACGCATTTGGACCCTGGTAAGAAATTGGCATTTCATTTTCAAGTGCTTCTATTTTATAATAATATTGAATTATAATAGCCGCGATATGGATCATTTTGGGAGGAGGACGTTGCGAAGAACTCTGATGCCTTTTTTAAGGAAAATTTCCGCCTGGAAAAGCTTGTGTTCAACATATTTGATGGACTGTTGCCCAAACTCCAAAAGAAAGACACTCCTTTTCGACTGACAATCCCTCTGTAGAAGAGAATAGCCATTGCCTAGGATCCTCTGCGGAATATCATACTGTAGTGTGTCTATTTGCTGTGTCAAAAGCCATTTCATGAACATATATATAAATAAACATTGAAAAAAGTACAATTTTGTTTCATTTATTTGCTTATTTATTTTTAAAAATGTTCCAAAAGTCTAGGAATGCCTGTAAGGCTTTAAGTGACCAAACAAATCTCGTATCTAGGGATAAAATTGTATTAAAAGTATTGTTTTTAGGAAATATTTGTTTGTTTACCTTTTTTCTTCATAATCACATTTGTTTTTTGTTGTTTTTTTAGTGGTGATATTTCCACGATAGGCAGATCAGGGTTGAAATATTCGGAAAATCGGAAAACTCGATTGAAACTCAACCTAAACTCAACTTTTTTGCCACCTCTAGGGCCCCTATGCTGCCCCATGTAAATGAAACTCGAGTTTTGCCCGAAACTCAATAACTCAATAACTCAACTGTAGTGTAAACAGGCTATAATAGATCAAAATCTCCGAAAAGGTTCGACTTAAATTGTTTTTTTTTGGCTAAAATTCAATTTTTTCCTTTTGCGAACATGTAATAAATTACAACAAGCTCACATACATACATACTGACTGAGTACCGGGTATAAAGTAGAGCCGCGGCGCAGACGCGGCTCATAACGTTCCCCCTCGTTTTTGTTCTGCTGTTGCAGCATGTGACACGCAATCATATTATTATTTTGAACTATTAAAAAAGCTGCACAAAGCATTTTTCGTCTGTTTAAATCCAATATGCTTGCCATTTTGTTAGTTGTTTACATTTTTTTCATCTTCTTCTTCCTCTTTTTACGAATTATAAACACTGCATTTATGATATTATACAACACACATTGCCACCAAGCCAGCAAAATCGTATTTAGAAACTATAGCAATCGATAATCTCTGCCGCAGCGCTGCTCCCAGCTCATATATGTTCGCACATATCTGTCTTGCATAGGCGCAAAGCAGAAATTCAATGGAAAATGTTTCAAATGCGAAAAAACTGGTCATCGAGCAAGCGAGTGCATAGTGGCGCAACATCTCACATGTGTTGAGATCGCAACATTTTAACTATGTTGAGAAGGAAACATGTTGGCTACAAATAAATTTGTCTCATCCCCCGGATCATGGTGAAATTATATATAAGGTGACGTATTCACCATACGTGCTCTCTTTCGGGGACGTTATTTTGTGTCAGTCGAAAGAGGTTGTGTAGCGCACGATTTTTTCGTTTTCTTCTTCTTCATTGTTTACGAATGGACTCGTACACAGAAAAAAATGAAGAAAATATGCTATTATATGTACCTATGTATGTATACAGTGACTCCATCGCATAATCGGACACTAGTTTCCTTAGTACAGATGTGCTCGAAAACTATAAAGAAATGCGTTAGAATTGTTGTTTTTTCACTATTATTATAACTTCATACTATTATCTATCTAAAACCTAAAAAAAACTCAAACTTTCTAGTGAGAACAGTTAGTTTTAGTCGAAAAACGAAAAAAAGTCATTTTTCGAGGCTCAACGAATAATCGGACAGGGCAGAAGTGCCAATAGAAAACCCCGTTATTTCCCAGAAATCTCTCGAACACTTTTGTTCTTTTTATGGCACTCGCTGTCTGGCTGTCTGATTGACGAAAACAAATTACTGAAATTGTGTAAAATGGCTCCGCAAGGCAAGCAAACCTCCGTAGAACTTCGACAGCTAATAGTAAAGCTTAACTTGGAAGGGAAAACAGTGCGAGAAATCGCGGATTTGGTCGGAAAATCCAAATCAACTGTCCAGGATATAATTACGAGGTTCCGGGATGAATTTAGGCTAGCCAACAAAAGCCGAGAAGGTCAAAGAAAAATTTTAAATGAACGAGAAGAGCGTTCAGTATTAAAAGAAATAAACCAAGATCCTTTCTTAACCGCAAAAGAACTCCAGATATCCTTAAAAAATCGATCGGGAAAAGACGTTTGTCTGAACACAGTACGTAATACTTTCCATAAGTATGATTACTATGGAAGAGTTGCCAGGAAGAAGCCGTATATAAGCCCAAAAAACAAACTCAATAAAGTAAAATATGCAAGGGAGTGCTTGTTAAAAAGTCCACATTTTTGGGATACGGTAATTTACAGGTATATCATCTCTAAGTTTAATTTTATTAAAAGTCTTTATTATTTAAAGGTTCTATTTACTGATGGAAGTAAATTTAGCTTACATGGGTCAGATGGCAAGAAGTTTGTGTGGCGTAAACCACACACTGAATTTGAACCCAAAAATACAAAGGCCACTGTGAAGCATGGAGGAGGTTCTGTGATTGTTTGGGGCTGTATGTCGAGTGCTGGAGTAGGCAATTTACATTTCATTGATGGAATAATGGACAAATTTGGCTATTTTGCAATTTTAGAGGAAAATGTCAAGCAAAGTGCGGAAAAATTGGGCATCGCGAGCGACTTTGCCTTCTACCAAGACAATGACCCTAAGCACACATCAGGCGTTGCAAAGCTTTGGTTGATACATAACTGCCCCAAACTTGTACAAACGCCTGCACAGAGCCCAGACCCCAATGTAACTGAGTATTTTTGGGAAGAATTAGCCAGGAGGGTTTATAAAAGAAGTTTAATACGCTAAATCAGCTTAAAAAGGCTTTAGTAGAGGCATGGAACTCCAAAGAGCCCCAGGTATGCCAGAATTTGGTAAAATCAATTCCAAAACGCTAGCAGGCTGCTCTTGAAACAAAAGGATACGCAACAAAATATTAGTTCCTAAATTAATGCTTTTTTTCATTACTTTTTGGCTGTGTGCCATTATTCGTTGAACCTCGAAAAATGCCTTTTTTTCGTTTCTCGCTTTAAGCGATGGAGTCACTGTATATGTATTTGAATTTCGCCCTATTATACCTGTTATTTAATTTCTCAAACAAAATTCTTTAATTATGAATTAAAATATTGTAATTTGCTTATGTTTCTTTTAATTTATTACCAGAAAAGTTTTCTGCCAGCTGAAACAATAACAAACGAACAGTAAAGAGCGAAAAACGCTTGCCATCACTTTCTAGCGCTTGCCTCTCTGAGAGCAGAGAGAACGAGTTGAAAAAATAACGTCCTCAACATAGCCAACTACGCCACCTTTATAATAATTTCACCATGACCCGGATCTTGCAATTTTAAAATTCAAAGTAAAAAAATATGATAATTAACTTGCAAAATGTGTTATACGTCCCCGAACTACATATAAATTTTTTCTCAGTGAGCACAGCAGCTAAATTCGAGAATTCCACTACATTTATTGGAAAAGTGGCACTGATTAAAAATAAAGAAGGAGAAACCATTATAAAAGCAAAGCAAGAAAACAACTTGTACAGTGACGCACTAAAGTGATGGCACAGCTTCAAATTTCAACTTCAAAAGTTATTGTCAGGCTTATTCAGAATTTTAATGATGAACGATGCTTCTGATGGAAAATCTGCTCAATTCCATAATCTGGGCTATTTCGCCATAAGATTTGCCTTCATTGTGCAGGTGAAGGACAATCTTTCGCTGAGCTACGTTCGATTCTTTGCGCTTATGCTCCATTTTGAGAGAATTCAGCCAAAATACGAAATAACTAAAGGAAAGCTGTACTTTTTTTGAAAACTTTTCGATGCATGTGTTTAAGGGGAAGTCCCGTAATGAATTTCATAAAACAGAGTGACCAGATTGGGCTTGAGATAAAAATAAATCATATAAGTAAGGAAACTGTGCCAAGACTTTTGTGTCACGAAATAAGTTCCTTTTGATTTAAAGTTTAAATAGTTTTAAGTACGTTAAAAAAAAAAGCAAAAAAATGTTAACAATGAATAAACAAATGTTTAATTTAAATATATACAAAACGAGGGGGAACGTTATGAGCCGCGTCTGCGCCGCGGCACTACTTTATACCCGGTACTCAGTCAGTATATATGTATGTGAGCTTGTTGTAATTTATTACATGTTCGCAAAAGGAAAAAAAATTTAATATTAGCCAAAAAAAAAAAATTTAAGTCGAACCTTTTCGGAGATTTTGATCTATTAGATGTTTCCATATTGGTTAACATAAATTTTTTACATCTGCCATTTCTACATGTTTTTATCTACTTCCTACATATACATACACGGCTGTGTGCGAGAGAGAGAGGGAATCAGTCTGCGCTTGGGAGGCCACTGAAATTTCATTTGTTCCTTCTGACTATATTTAT
This sequence comes from Drosophila helvetica, assembly GCA_963969585.1. NCBI lineage: Eukaryota > Metazoa > Arthropoda > Insecta > Diptera > Drosophilidae > Drosophila > Drosophila helvetica. The sequence goes on along the minus strand of OZ018402.1, from coordinate 18,323,202 downwards.
GATCCGATCTGATCAAAATTCAATACTCTGATAGATATAGTCATTTTCTATGATTCTGCGTTTTTGGTTTTCCCGTATCTTCAAAATTGTAGATTTTCATCTTTTGTGGGGGCGGAAGGGGGCGTGGCCAAATTTTAAAACAAACTCGTCTCGGTTTGATATCACAGGAGCTTGGATAGAAAGTTTGGTGGTTCTAGCTCTTATAGTCTCTGAGAACTAGGCGTCAAAAAATTCGATCAGGCATAGCGCCTACCCCTGTGTGTGAGAGAGAGCGAGAGGGAACGATGCATTTCGAAATGGTTTTCTTCATTGTGGCTATATTTATTATCCGATCTGATCCAGATTCTACAATCTGATAGATAAGGTCAGTGTCTATGATTCTGCGTTTTTAGTTTTATCGTATCTTTAAAATTGTGCATGCCACAGACTTTCGTCCTTGGAGTGGGCGGAAGGGGGCGGGGCGAAATTCTGAAATACACTTGTAACAGTGCGATAGGACAGGAGTCTGGATACAAAATAGTGTTCCTCTAGCTTTTATGGTCTTTGAGCTATAGGCGCTAATGAAGACGGACGGACGGACGGACGGACAGACGGACAGACGGACGGACAGACAGACATAGCTATATCGACTCGGCTATTGATCCTGATCAAGAATATATATACTTTATGGGGTCGGAAACGCTTCCTTCTGGGTGTTACACACATTAATTTTTTGCACAAATCTAATATACCCCTTTACTCTTCGAGTACCGGGTATAATTATCTGCCTTAGAATCTTTTAGCGTGCAGCTCTGCACCTTCAGAACTTTTCCTACTTAGAATATTTCTTCTTTACCGGGAGCCGCTTAGTATCTTCGACTGTTGTCCTACAAATTTTTTATAGGATATGTGTTGGCTAACGTACAAACATTTTTAAAAGTTTTCAAATAATTTTCAAAAGCGTAAGACGATTTTGAAATCGGGTTTCCGACTTGTTTTATAGTCTCTCTTATTGAAGCAATCCGTGAACAGTATACGACACACTGTTTTCCGAAAATAGTACGAAAATTCTCAAAAAACAGATGTAACATTTGTTGAGAATTTTCCACATGTAACATGAGCTTTCTATCTCCATCGCTATATCCATTAGTTGCACGCTTTCCTTGCACTTATGGAGGTTGTGGTTCGACTTATGAAGGTTCCACAGTATTTTTTTAAATATGCTGAAATTATATTGAATCGTCTTGTATTGAATATACTCTGTATTGAGCCACTGTTCGAAACGTTGCAACGTACGTAAAACGTAAAAGTTCGTACGTTGCAGTAGTTTTTTCGGAATCAAATTTTATTTGTCTGAGCAGCCTTTTATAAATCATTCTATCATATATTCCGTATTCTTCAAAAAATTATTATAAAACATCCCACAGATTATTTTAAAAGCATCCGATATTAGTTTTTATATTTTCGAAAATGGCGTAAGTATATAAATAAATAGTTAATAAAATATTAATCTAAATAATACCAAACCAAAAAATATTTACCAATAAGTGAGGTCGCCGAGTACAAGCCTGGCGATTTGCCATATAAAGAGCAAGATGATCGAAAACTATTTTGCAAGTTTCACTACAAAGGCGTTCTAATTATAGTCATTCCCCTCGTATTTGCTCCAATTCTGTTGGCAGAGAATGTATTAGTAAGTACTGGGCGAACTCATCTATTTTCTATTGAATAAGCCCTCGAATTTAATTGAATTCTCAATAGGTATCTCGATTTGTATTTCTTACAATATGTCTATATCTATACTACGTCCTCAACGTTATGGCTCAAGGTGCAACTGCTTTTATCTATATCACATTCGTTCCTGTTTTCGGCATCGAGGGCTCGAATCCTGTCAGCAATTCGTATTATACAGACCTAATATTTTTGACATATGGCAGCATCATTATGGGCGTAATGATGGATACTTCGAAGCTTAGTGATCGTCTAGCCATAATGATCATTAAAATTTGTGGTACCAACGTCAAAATGTAAGAAAATCCATAGAAAAACGTTCATACTTACTAGGTCGCTCTCCGTATAGTCTTCAAATTTTTCTTGTTATTGTCACTGCGGTGTTTTCCATTTTTGTGAACTCCACAATCATTGCGGCATTTTGGATGAAGGTGGCTATAGCTGTAATGACTGAATTCAATGAAGTGAGTGTTGGATACCAATATAAATATAGTCTGAAACGATAATTTTTTAGGCTGGCATTGCTAAAATGTACTCGGACGAAGCGCCCTACGAACGTGGATGGTAAGTTTGATGAAGTTTACCCTAGATACAAAAAATTATCCTTTCTTCCGTTTCACAGTAAACCTTATCCGTCGCGTCCTGCAGTGGGCATTTATTTAACTGTGTGCTATGCTTCCACCCTGGGGGCCATGATTTCGCCACTACAGGATCCAAATGAAGCTCTAATCGACATTTTCAATATGTAAGTAGTCAACGAGTACAGAAGGAAGTCTAGACAGACTTCTGTCAGTCTTTTCGTTCCGTTATATTACAACTTTTTAGATACTATAAGTATTAGAGAAAGCGCATTTTTCGGGCTAACTCTTAGGGTATAACACTGAATCAAGTTTCAAATTTTTATCAAGCCACCTACCGCGCCCTCAAAGCGTTTTTCTTTGTCGTCCACAATTTTAAAACGAGAAATGAGAAAACCAAATACTCAGAATCTTAAAGATATATCTCGTCCACCAGATCTGGATATTATAGCTATAAGGAAGAAATTAAATTCCTGTGCCTGACTTCAATGCTTCACGCTCTCTCTCTCTCTTCCTCGTGCAGTATTACACCCCCGAAGAAAGTGACGGAGATACATATAACGAACCCACATAGTTGGTGAGATGAGAGGGAGAGAGAGAAAGCGAAAGAGATGTAACTGTTAGAATATTGATCATTCGAAAGAGTCTACACGGAGTGCAAGAACATATTGTATAAATATAAAGAAACGGAGTATTGACTGAAACAACTGCTTTGTTATCGAACGCACATAAGGAGACATTTCTAAACCAATCAAAATAAACGATATACGACCGTATATTGTATATCTGCGCCTTATTTTTGCCCAAACAAGTCAATTTTATTGATTTTTTTTTTTTTTAATTAACAATACCCCATACTCAAAATCAAATAAATTAGCAGCGACCGACCAATTCCTACTAATCGTCCTTCCATTTTATATGTGCTCAGTCATATAAGGCACTCTTAGCTATTTTCGCCCAATTTGAAATTTTCCCCGTTGAATGTAAAATATAACTAATATCATATACTTGTTCCCACAGGAATTTAAAGGGCAAGGTCGGCGCTGAAAGTTTTCTAGTGCTGTTAATTATTCCATTGATTCTTAATATGCTTGTATTGATTCTTTGGATCAATATTATGTTCTTGGGACTGGCTGGGGGGAGTGTGAAGCAGGAGCTGGCTGAGGGTGCTGGCAATAAGGATAGACTCAAACAGGCAATGGTCGATAAGCGGGAGAAAATTGGTCCCTGGACAATCCACACCAAATTGTCCCTCATCCTGATTCTTGTTACATTTCTGCTAATGATGACACGAAAACCTCGCTTCATGGATGGCTGGGATACTATAAGCAAAATTACGTCTAATGGTCCTTCCGTCCCTATCATTGGAATGAGTATTCTGTTTTTTGGCATTCCTGCTAACTATATGTTCTGCAAATATTACATGTGTCGCCAACCGATGAAAGAGGGCAGTGCACCATCCCTACTGGGCTGGAAGGCGGTGAATTCCAATACACCTTGGGGACACATATTCATGCTGGGTGCCGCGTTCAGCTGTGTGTTTAGTGGCAAACATGCCGGTTTCTTTGATTACTTGGCGGACACGGCAAAAAAACACAAAATGAGCAATGGAACTGCCTTGATTTATGGTTCCGCTTTGGGAACTATACTGACGATCCTAGCACCAGCCACCACATTGGCTAAAATTGCTGTCCCTATTATGTTTGGCGCTGTAAGTAAATTACGGTTGATCAGGACTATTGCAATTTACTTCTTTCCTCTAGGGTAAAAACTTAGCCGTACCATTTGCGACTGCATTGCACAATCAGTTTATGCTACCAAATAGTACTCCAGCCAACACGATTATTGCCGGCTGGGGCAATGTCCGCCCTTATCAGTTTGTAAGTATCTGCTAGATAATAGTTAATAGTCTTGACTCTAAACTACTAACTCACTTCCATCCATAGCTATTAGGAGGCCTGGTACCTACAATAATCATGTTTATCTTCAATCTGGGCTTTACCATGGTCCTAGGAGGCACAGCATTTTCCGGTTATTAATATAATTTCAATATAAAAACAGATACCAATAAAATAATAATCGGCATCTAAACTGTGCCTTATTTTTATACCCGGTAATCGAAGAGTATTCGCTGGTATATATTAGGTATATTAGGTATATTAGTGCAAAAAGTGGATGTGTGTAACACCCAGAAGGAAGCGTTTCTGACCCCATAAAGTATATATATTCTTGATAAGCAGCAATAGCTGAGTCGATATAGTCATGTCCGTCCGTCCATCTTCATGAGCGCCTAGATCTCAGAGACTATAAAAGCTAGAGAAAGCCAGTTTGGTATCCAGACTCCTGTCATATCACACTGTTACAAGTATATTTAAAAATTTCGCGCCGCCCCCTTCCGCCCACTCAGCTGTGGAATCCACAATGAAATGTAGAGAAGACAGATGTTATAAACATTTGTAAACAAAAATGGAAACGGATAACATCTAATATATACCACTTAATTATTTTTCGCAAAAATTCAATTTGTTCTTTTTGCGAACAGCGAGACAAAACGAAATATAAAATATATTATATAAATTACAGAAAACGTAAGCTCACATATATACTGACTGAGTACCAGGTATAAAGTAGAGCTCACAACGTTACCCCTCGTTTTCCATGAATTTCAGGCGGTGAACAAACTTGTTCACTGCCAGTGAGTGCGAAATAACAATGCCCTGCAGATTCTTTATAAGTAACAACTAGCAACCGGCTGATATCATCTGAAGCCAGCTCAGATGGACCTAAATATTAAATTTACTAAAGCGTTACAACAGTACAACAAACTACAATTTTAAAAATAAAACAGAGGTAAAGATAATCGGGATCTTGGGTTGTCAAAATATGTCCCATTTTTTGTGTCAAAAATTTTAGAGACATTTGTTCAATGAAATATTAAAACGTTTGCAAACAACGCAGCTTTTAAAGTCTCTGAGATGTAGATGTTAAACAAGACGGAAAGGCAAGGTCAAATTTGAATTGGTCAAACTTATACGAATATAATATATGTACATTAGGCCGAGTCAATTTTTCGTCGCAATAAGCGTCCACCAGCATCGGAATCTACGAAGAATTCTAAGAATCTTTCACGAAGAAACCATGAAAACCACGAAAACCAAAAGTTATACTCGAACACAGTATGTACATACATTGTACAGACTCGTATATACTTTCTGGGGTTGTAAATGCTTCCGTGTGGATCCTGGATCTTGGCTGCTCGCGGTTCAATGTTCTCACAATTCTATAAATAGAAGAGAGGCGTCTTACGACCAGGGACCGTAACTGTTAAAGGCTTTAAAATAAATATTGCAATCTAACAATTATTTCCCAATTATTATTTTTTGAATCAGAAATAACACTTACTCTTGAATTTTTCAATAAAAATAAAAAAAAAAACATTTTAAAAATAAACGAGGGGGAACGTTGTGAGCCGCGTCTACCGCCGCGGCTCTACTTTACACCCGGTACTCAGTCAGTATATATGTATGTGAGCTTGTAATAAATTACATTATTACATGTTCGAAAAAGGGATATATTTAGTTTTAGCCAAAAAAGACAAACAAAAATTAACCTTTTCGGAGATTTTTATATATTAGATGTTTCCATATTTGTTTACATACGTTTTTTCATCTGTCTTTTCTACATATCTAAATCTACTTCCTACATATACATACACGGCTGTCTCTCTATCCATGCTCCTGTGATATCAAGTACAAGTGTATTTCAAAATTTTGCCACGCCCCCTTCCGCCCCCACAAAAGACGAAAATCTACAATTTTAAAGATACGGGAAAACCAAAAACCAAAAAGAAAATGACCATGTCTATCAGAGTATTGAATCTGGATCAGATCAGATCATAAATATAGTCAGAAGGAACAAATTAAATTTCAGTGGCCTCCCAAGCGCAGACTGATTACCTCTCTCTCTCGCACACAGCCGTGTATGTATATGTAGGAAGTAGATAAAAACATGTAGAAATGGCAGATGTAAAAAATGTATGTAAACAAATATGGAAACATTTAATAGATCAAAATCTCCGAAAAGGTTCGACTTAAATTTTTTTTTTTTTGGCTAAAATTAAATTTTTTCCTTTTGCGAACATGTAATAAGTTACAACAAGCTCACATACATATATACTGACTGAGTACCGGGTATAAAGTAGAGCCGCGGCGTAGACGCGGCTCACAACGTTCCTCCTCGTTTTTAATAAAAATTGTTTCAATAAATTTTTTCAATAAAAATCAGAAATAATACTTGTTTCTAATTTTTTCAATAAAAATCAGAAATAACACTTATTTCTGCGCCGTGTTCTTATTTAATCGAAATAATTATTTGGCCGATCGAGGATAAAAACCATTATCCCCACAAATGATTTATATCATAAATCGTAATAGTGAATAGAAGTTTTTTTCTGATATCGCTAAATCAACTTAAATAGGAACTTTGGTGTATTCCATGTTGCCTTCACATTTTTCCTTCACGTTGATTTATTTAGTTACAATTTGAATGTATAACTCTTCTTTACGGTCACTGCATACGACTTATATTTTACATTTTGAGTGTAATAATCATTCGATCGTAATGCATAGTTGTCGGAAAATGTATTGATGTTAAGAATATACATATAAAGTTGTTCAAACGTAGTTCCGTATTACCTCTTCAAAATTTTGGGTGACGGACGGTTTTGATTATTGTTTTGGTTGGCGGTGAGTGCGTAGTGAAAAATAATAATAATAATTTCTACATTTATAAAATTCTACTAGAAACATCGTAATCTTTGAACAGCGAAACAAGGCAGTCTACACCTTCTGTCTCTCGATATTCTTAGTTATTCCCAATTCGCCAATCCCAATAATCTGGATAGCCACAAAGCAACCACAATCAGAAGCGTTTCCCAATGCTTTCAGTAGTGCTTTAAAAAATATTTAAAAATCTTCGGAGCCCTCTCTTATAGGCTTGTTTATTATCCGTTTCTCTTTTCTAGTCATTGCCCTCCCTACATTCAAATGTCATGCACGCCTTAAGCTGATTTTCTACGCTTGTAAGAGCTAAGCTCCCTTGAATTTTTCCATTTTAAGCCATATTGTTTCATTATTCTTTTGACTTGTGAAACCTTCACAAGCAAATTGATGGCAAAAACGGCTTGGGATTTTCCCAACCCATGAATTTCCATTTGCAAGCAGGTGTCGTCACGTCACCGTTTTGGGGTTTTTTTTTGCAACTAATAGTATTAATCTCATACGACCCGGAGCAGTTTCATTTGTTCACATGTAAAAGGTTCATTCATGACAACAGCCAAACACGTTACAGAATTTCAGTTGTTTCTTACTAAAGCGATTCTAGGCTGAGTAGCGGTGGACAGTTAATAAGGTGAATTAATCGCAAAAATGTTAATAGAGGTATCATAAACCACCCATAACAATTCAAATATCACAATCAGATTGCAATCGAATATTTGTGTCCATATACTCCTCGTTACTGATTACGAGACGCTGACGTGACTAGGATAATAATAAAAGGACGACGGACCATCGACCAACCAAAACAGCTCGACCTGGCTGAACCTGTGTGCTATGCAAATCCCAATACAGAACGGCCAAGTCTAACAGGCAATGAGTGTTCGTAAATGAGTAGGTACAGGCCCCAGCCAGTTGTTACTTCCTTTGCAAATCTTATTACTTTAAGCTTAGACGAAGCCCCGAAGGCTCAAAGATAGCACAAAACCCAGAAAGTTGTGGCTGGCTTGTGACTTTTGGTTAGTCCACGGACCGAAGATGTCCAAAGGCAAGTTGTAATAATGATTTTGTTGAAATGTACCATCTCTAATAGCCTGTTTACACTATGGTTGAGTTATTGAGTTTCGGGCAAAACTCGAGTTTCATTTACATGGGGCAGCATAGGGGCCCTAGAGGTGGAAAAAAAGTTGAGTTCCAGTTGCGTTTCAATCGAGTTTGTCCGATTTTCCGAATGATTCCCTGATCTGCCTATCATGGAACTATCAGCAACAGAAAAACAACAAAAGACATATGTATTTAGGGAAACAAAGGAAAACAAACAAATCTTTCCCAAAGCAATACTTTTAATACAATTTTATCATTAGATACGAGATTTGTTTGGTCACCTAAGGCCTTACAGGCATTCCTGGACTTTTGGCACATTTTTAAAAATAAATAAACAAATAAATGAAACAAAATTTTACTTTTTTCAACTTTTACTTATATGTATTTATGTTCATGAAATGGCTTTTGACACAGCAAATAGACTCACTACCGTACGATATTCCGCAGAGGATCCTTGGCAACAAAGGGCTATGGCTATTCTCTTCTGCAGAGGGATGTCAGTCGATGTATTTATTTCGTAGATTGGGCAACAGTCCAACAAAAATCTTGAAAGCACGACTTTCCATGCACAAATTTTCCTTAAAAAATTCCTTAAAAATCAGAGTTATTCGAAACTTCCTCCTCCCAAAAAGTTCCATTTTACGGCTATTATAAATTGGGATACATTATTTAATATAAAATAGAAGCACTAGAAAATGAAATAAAAATTCCTTCGTTTATGTTCATATTCGGGAAATTAACTAATCAAAACAAAACAACGCACGCACGTATTGCCAGCTAGCCAAAACTCAATAACTCAACTTTGGCATAGTGTAGACACCACTGATTTATTGCGTTTTCTCGGTTATCGATAGGTAACGCACTGTAGTGTAAATAGGCAATAACAATGCAAGTTAACCAGCCCACTACCCAAGCCTTCTTACCCGATTTATAAACAACTTCTAGTTGGGAACTTCTTACACAGTTTTTCCATTAGGATTCATTAAGTTCCAATTGCGCCGTTGGCCGCCCGATATTTGTTTGGTTTATTCAAATTTATTAGGTCCCCAATTCCTAATGAATTTTCCCACTCCAATAAGACGTCATATCACTTCACACTTTTCATTAAGTTCCAATTGCGCCGTTGGCCGCCCGATATTTGTTTGGTTTGGCCGCCCGATATTTGTTTGGTTTATTCAAATTTCACAATTGAGACCAAATTCTCATCATCCTATTCTCCGACTCTCTTGAGCCAATCTCTTAAGCAGATCTGGCTTCTCTTAATCCGAGGTTTGTTTATTAGGAGCCGACCCTTGGTCGCCAGTCCGTTTTGGAAACCGAAAAAGAACAGTTGAGTAATAATAGAGCAGTGAGTTTAGACACTAAGAGTGAACTGTAACATAGTGAATAATAAATAAAAAATTATATTTTTTTAAACTATTCACCAAGGAAATATTTAATTGGCGCCCAACGTGGGGCCGCACTTTAGTGTTCCAAAAAAATAGGCTTTAAAACAAATAACATACAGTTCTAAAGTAAAAAAAAGGAACTTGTGCGGCAACAACAAAAAACCCTTTAACCGAAAGTGAGAGTTCGCGTTAAAAAACCCTTGAAGAGGAAATTAATTAATGGAATAATCCTCTAAGATTACAGCACTCATAAAGTTAGTGATTATAAAAAAAACTCACTGCTCTTAAATCAAAATTTACGTCAATCAAAATAATTAAAACGGATCATCATCAAAATCTAAATCAAAAACAAAAAAATAAACGAAAAACTTCGAGGAAGGATGACCCCAAACCATACAATTAAGAAGAAAAACTAGACGAACAATAAAGAGGAAAAATCTAGAAGGACGACCCAAATCAGGATCATCACGCCAAAAGGAAGAAAAGAAGACAACTCGTGAGCGATAATATTTTTTAAGATTAAAATAAGAAATAAAAATATCCAAAGTGGAGGAATTAATAAACGACTTTAATAAAATCCTCACCATGACACCACCTTCACTAACAGCGGCTTCTAGCAGCCAGTCAAACAGCTCAACAGTGAATGTAAGCGATTTGATTAAACATATCGTTAATATTGAGTTGAATCCTTTGAAAGATGAGATCGTGAGTTTAAAATCACAGTTAAATCATAACATAAAAAAGGTTGAAGATTATCAGGTAGAAGAAATTGATCCAAATATTAAATGTGAAACCTCTTATGAAATCATCAAATCAGTCAGGGAATATAAAGGAGAGGAAGACCAGTACGTCAGTTGGAGGGAATCAGCAGAAATAGCCATGGGGCAATATAAAAAAGGTAGCGAAAGATTCTTCTCAGCATTATCAATCCTGAGAAACAAGATAACAGGTATGGCAAATGATGCCTTAACTCATAACGGCACAGTATTAAACTTCGATGCCATAATGGCAAGATTGGACTTCGTCTTCAGCGACAAACGTCCCATTCATATAATAGAACAAGACTTAAGTGTTTTAAGTCAAGGGAAGTTATCCATAATGGACTATTATGGACTAATTAATAAAAAACTAACCCTTTTAATAAATAAAACTATAATGACTTATGGCAGAAACAAACCCATTACCGCCGAAATGAATGAAAAACATAAGAAGACAGCACTAAGGGTGTTCATAACCGGCCTTAACGGCCACATTTCAGACGTAATCTTTTCTATGAACCCGCAGGACTTACCAAACGCTATGATAATAGTGCAAGAGTTAGAAAGCAATAATTTGAGGGCAAAATTTGCAAGCAATTTCATAACAACACAACAGAAAAACTATGAGACAAACTTATTTGGGCAACAACACTCAAATATTAAACACAGACAAAACAGCCATAATAAATATGATAATAATCAAAGGAATGCCAATAACCTAAGGTTTCACCAACCCGATTATAACAACAGAAATAATTATAACAATATTAACCAGAATAGAAATAATACTTGGAACCAGGGCAGATTTAATAATTTCCAACAAAATAATCAAAGTCAGTGGTATTCGTATAGACCTCAACAGAATAAACCAGAACCAATGGAGGTAGACGAATCTATACAGGTTCAGAATAGGCCTAGGTACAACAACTATCAGGGCCATAATAATTATAACAATAACAATTATAATCAAAAAAAATGGTTTCAAAATAAAAAGCCAGAGGCGCAGAACAATCAGCAATTTCATCCACAAAATAAAAGGGAAGCATCAAGTACTGTTAACCAACCGGTTAACAAAACAATGAGATTAAATAATATCGAAGAAGAGCATTTTTTAGGAAAGACTCCGGAGTAGGATTACCCTACATTATCCGGACTGATAAAAAGATAAATAAAAAACTTAAAATATTAATTGACACCGGGGCAACCTCCTGTTACATCAGAGCAGGAATATATGGAAATAAAAACGAACTTCCCATATATAAGAAAGTGGCCACAGCAAATGGTTACTCTATAATAAAATATTACCACATGGTAACAATATTCGATACGCGTTATACATTTTATGAAATAGATGGGTTAAATTCAGATTTACTTATAGGTTACAACCTATTGAAAAAAATTGGAGCTGTAATTGATACAGAAAAAGAGGTAATAAGATATGGGGGCAAGGAAGAGAAATTAATTTATGATTATGACAGCTCTTTAAACCAACTTTCTTTATCTGGAGGAAAAAACATCCTTCCATTAAAGGAATATATAATAAAAAAATACTTTGATGAAAAGGCCAAAGTCAGATCTGAGTCTGAAGAGGCAAATCAAAGTTATACAAGTTTGGGATCAAAAAATCCTGAACACGCCGTCGTTGAACTATCCGACAAACATGAATTAAATAAAATGAAAAGTTTGGGATCAAAAAATCCTGAACACGCCGTCGTTGAGTTATCCGACAAACATGAATTAAATAAAATGAAAAGTTTGGGATCAAAAAATCCTGAACACGCCGTCGTTGAATTATCCGACAAAAATGTATTAAACAATGTGAATGAGTCAACTTCAAATCAAAGAAAAGATTTGGAGGACGAAATAATAAACATTATTAATAAAGAGCATTCAAAAATAAACATGCAAATTCCTTTTAGGACAGATGTTCGCTGTGAAATAAACACAGAAAACGATAGGGCTATCTATAGCAAACAGTATCCCTATGCTATGTCCGCTTCAGATTTTGTGAACTCTGAAGTTAGTCGCATGCTAAAAGAAGAAATTATAAGGCCAAGTAAAAGCCCTTATAATTCTCCTGTGTTAGTAGTACCAAAAAAGGGTTCAAAACTTAGGGTAGTAATAGACTATAAAAAACTAAATGAGAATACCATTCCAGATAGATACCCAATGCAAGATCCCTCAGTAATATTGTCAAACCTTGGAAAAGCGAAATACTTTTCCACAATAGATTTGGAATCTGGATATCACCAGATTCTTATGAAAGAATCAGATATCATAAAAACCGCCTTCTCAATAAATAACGGAAAATATGAATTCCAGAGAATGCCATTTGGACTAACAAACGCACCCAGAATATTCCAACGGGCAATGGACGACATATTAAGAGAACAAGTTGGTAAAACATGTCATGTATATATGGATGACATTATTATATTCTCAAAAACAATTGAACAACACCATAAAGACCTAATTGTCATAATTAATATATTGCTGAACGCAAACATGAAAATTTCGATTGAAAAATCAAAGTTCTTCAAATTAGATACAACCTTTCTTGGTTACGTTGTATCACACAATGTAATCAAAACAGATCCCGAAAAAATTGACACAATGGTAAAATATCCAATACCAAAAAATATTCGAGAGCTTAGAAGCTTCCTAGGCCTTACAGGCTATTACAGAAAATTTGTACAAAACTACGCAAAAATTGCGAAACCTCTTACAAAGTATTTAGAAGGTCAAAACGGAAAAGTATCCAAAAAAATGTCCCGAAGAATTTCTATACAGTTGGATGATTCAGCTGTAAGAGCTTTCAACGAGCTCAAAGATAATTTAATTGCTCAAATCGAATTAGTACAACCAGATTATAATAAAAAATTCACTTTAACGACCGACGCTTCTGACATTGCAATTGGTGCAGTCCTATCCCAGGAAGGAAAACCAATTACATTTATTTCCAAAACTCTAACCAAAACAGAGCAAGTATATGCAACTAATAAGAAAGAACTTTTGGCCATAGTTTGGGCATTCAAAAAGTTGCGTAATTATTTATATGGTGTTAACAACATCGAGATATACACAGACCATCAACCACTTTCTTTCGCAATTTCTCAAAAGAATCCAAATATAGAAATGAAAAGGTGGTATTCATTCATTGAAAGTTATTCACCCAAAATAATATATAAGCCAGGGGCAACAAATGTAGTCGCAGACGCCTTATCAAGAATACAGATTAACAACTTAACTGACAGTAACGAATCGGTCTCAGATCAAAGCACTCAGCATTCAGCAGAGAGTAGTTTTGAAAATGTTATACAAGAAACCCGAAAACCCTTAAACCAGTTTAAGCAACAATTGCTAATAGCAACGGGGAGGTATACAATACATGAGTCGATTAACATATTTGGAAATACAAGACATATAATAGAATATGATACTACGGAAAATTTGGTATCAATCTTAAGAGAATACATTCCTCCTAATATAGCAATAGGAATACACTGTACATTAGAGGACTTCTATAGAATTCAAATTCCTCTTATGAATAATTTCACTAATAAGTTTTTGTATACAAGAAGATTTGTTCAGGATGTAGAAAATCCTGAAGACAGAGCGATAATAATCGAAGAAACTCATTGTAGAGCACATAGGGGATTAGACGAAAACTATAAACAAATAAACCGATTATATTATTGGCCGAATTTATACAAAAAACTCAAGGAATATGTTAAGAACTGTACAATTTGCAACCAAAATAAATATAATAGACAACCAGTACAAATCCCTATCAAACAGGCACCTATCCCAAATAAGGAAGGAGAAAATTTACATATGGATATATATTATGCACAGAGTTTAATATTTATAACTTGCATAGATTCTTATTCAAAATATTTAGTTGTAAAAGAGATTCCGAACAAGCTCAACATCGAAAATAAGATTGAAGAAATTCTGCAACAATTTCCATTAGCCAAAACTCTGATGATAGATAATGAACCAAGTTTTACTTCCTCCCAGTTTAAATCTTTTGCACGAAGATGTGGGATTAATTTATATTACGCAGATCCTCGACATAGTACGTCAAATGGACAAATAGAAAGGGCACATTCTACACTTACAGAAATTGCTCGTTGCATAAAAGATCAACTTAATTTGGTTGATTATTCAGAAATTATAATTAGAGCAGCTCAAAAGTATAACTTGACAATCCATTCATCTACTAATCAAAGACCGTTTGACATTCTATATAACAAAATCAAGCATGATAATATTCCCAAAATATTAAAATTAGCGCAAGAAAAAATGTTACAGGTTCATAATAAAGACAGGAAGGAAAAGGACTATCACGTAGGTGAGGTCATTTATGAAAAAAAATATGGAGAGAGGAATAAACTGAAAGCCAGATATAAGAGACAAGTAGTTAAAGAAAACTTACCTAATAAAATTATTATAAATAATAGAAACCGTTTGATTCATAAAGATAACGTCAAATTTTAAATTGTCTCAAATTACAGAAAATGAATTTAACAATATTCGTATTATTGATGGTAACATCAATCAAATCAGAAATAATGGATTATTCAAATCACGATTTTTTTACTTACAAGGATACAAAAGATGTCCTTACTTATGAATCATATGCCGACTTATTCCATATAACTAATTTAAGTTATTATAAAGAAATAATCAATATGGAAACAGCACACATTCAGAATAATAACCAGAATTTACTTTGGGAAATGACATACGATCTAAATATTATCAGAACTCTTATCTCACAAATAATACCCAATAGAATTAAACGAGGTATTAACGAAATAGGCACAGTTTGGAAATGGATAGCAGGGACCCCTGATCATGATGATATCATAACAGTGCAGAATAAAATTGATGATTTAATCCAGAATAATAATAATCAATTTGTCATAAATTCTAAATTATTCAAAGAAATACAAACTCTATCTGAAAATTTTAAAACAGCCTTTAGAAATCAAGAAATGCCACTACGAAAACACCGTCTTCGTTTGCTCACTTACGATCTTATGAATTTAATGGATACAATTACATTAGCTAAAATTGATGTATTCAATACAAAAGTTTTAAACGAAGAAGATATCAAAGAAATTTATAAACATGAACACAAACCCGTCACTATTACTGACCTGTTGGATATTGCTGAATTTAAAATTGCAATAAATCAGGATTTAATTGTTATATACATAAAATACCCAATAATAACTAACCGCTGTGAAGTATACAATTCCAGATCCATTTCACATAAGGATGGAAAATTAATAATTGATAATCAGGTTGCTAAATGTAATAATAAGTATTATGTAATGTCAAACTTTAAACCAGAACTTTATAATAATTATTGCACCTTAAACCCTGACAGTACTTGTTTCACAAGATTGTTAAATGGAGAAAAATCTATATGTAACAAAGTCAGAGAGAATAATAAAAAAATTGATGTAATCCAAGAAGGTGCCATTTTTATTAATGGACACAATATTGTAAATGACACTCATTTAGATGGGTCATTTTTAATAACCTTTAATGATACTACTATAATTAATAATGTATCCTATTATAATATTGATAATAAGATTCTAAATTACCTCACTGCTAAACAATACAACAATTTTTTAATATCCGAATATTTTATGTCGAATGATTCGGAACTTGCATTTGATAATATCAACATATTAAATCCATTTGTTCAAATTAAACAAACTCAAATTCCGATTACGTTAATATTGATAACATGTACTATTATATAATTAATTATCAGGATTTTGATCAAATTTAGAAAATATCTAATATGCAAACCACGGAGAATTAGTTTTGAAATAAACCTCGAAAATAATATGTCCGAAAATGAAAATTCCGTTGAAGATGAAATTAGAGTCCAATTGACCAATCATCTTAATTCAATTTACCCATCACTTCCGATGAATCGGGACGATCCAATTTAGAATGGGGGGAGTTAACCAGCCCACTACCCAAGCCTTCTTACCCGATTTATAAACAACTTCTAGTTGGGAACTTCTTACACAGTTTTTCCATTAGGATTCATTAAGTTCCAATTGCGCCGTTGGCCGCCCGATATTTGTTTGGTTTATTCAAATTTATTAGGTCCCCAATTCCTAATGAATTTTCCCACTCCAATAAGACGTCATATCACTTCACACTTTTCATTAAGTTCCAATTGCGCCGTTGGCCGCCCGATATTTGTTTGGTTTGGCCGCCCGATATTTGTTTGGTTTATTCAAATTTCACAATTGAGACCAAATTCTCATCATCCTATTCTCCGACTCTCTTGAGCCAATCTCTTAAGCAGATCTGGCTTCTCTTAATCCGAGGTTTGTTTATTAGGAGCCGACCCTTGGTCGCCAGTCCGTTTTGGAAACCGAAAAAGAACAGTTGAGTAATAATAGAGCAGTGAGTTTAGACACTAAGAGTGAACTGTAACATAGTGAATAATAAATAAAAAATTATATTTTTTTAAACTATTCACCAAGGAAATATTTAATTTGCACGCATGTTTTGACGTACACATGAACATGTTCTTGCATGAGTGAGAGACGAAACGAAAGACGCGTCTGCTCATTCTCTTTTTGCTTTACTTCTTTTTCGTTTCGATCTGCATGCGAGCAGAGCAATGTCATTCACAAATAAACCTTGAATATGAACGGTTGCATTTTTACTTCTCCGGGAAAATAAACTTCCAGATTTCAATAATCAGTTTGGACTAAGAAACTTTTTGCTTGTTATGTAAAAATCATTATGTAAGCGAACTCCAGAATTCGTATGGAGCAAAGTCATTTGCTTTGTGACCGGCTGATTTGCACCAAAAACATTATAAATTGTATCCTGTTTGCATAATTCACTTATCGGCATATTAACGTATACTGAAAACTTAATTCATCCAACTCTGTCTTAGTAAGCACGGAAAATCGATGTTTTTATTCACACCTTTAAAACAACCAACAACACTACAAAACCGATCATTTCAATATTGATTGAATTCATCATAACACCCATAACAATGTTAACAATCATGATAATGTCAAGTATCCAAACCACCATTCAAGCGACAACAATAAATCTATTTTTTATCATTTATGAGTATGCAACTAGCACATATTCATACATATATGTACATACATATGTACAGTGGCGCCGAAAAAAAAGCACCGCTAGGTAAAATAGTCTTTATTGTTTTTATTAAGTTATTGATTGAATTAAAAATCGGTAGCTTACGTCGAATGTTACAAGAAAGTTACAAAAAAAAGTAGTTATTGGTCGTGGAAAGCACTGTAGTAAAGAAAAAGCCTGTTAAGCTAGTGAGCTTTTTCGCTTTTGCGATGTTTAATTGAAATGAAAGTTGAGAGTTAAAATTAAAGGTACAGTTTGAGTTTGAGTATGTATGTACGGTGGCGAGCAAAAGTGAGTGCATGTTCACGAATCGGTCACCGACTTTGGCTGCGGCGAATCGGACACCGACTTTGATTGAAAAGTGAGTTCATTTCAGGGGAAACAGATAATTAAATTGTGAGGTCACAATTGACTAGACAAAAGCCGTGTGTAGACGTAGAGCTGCCAAGAATGCATCTGTGATTAGCTCGCTCACCAATTCTAGGTGCACTGCCTTTGTGGAAAAGCAGCAGAACACGGCGATGTATGCCTTGTCTAGCCTTTTTCCTCGGATCTTATGGTGGATCGCAATCGGTCCACAGTAGTCAACGCCTGCATTAAGAAATGGGCGTGCTTGTGTGACTCTTTGTGCTGGAAGATTGCCCATAATCTGATTCATTAGCTTTGGTCTGGCTCTGGTGCATCTAACACAGCTGTGAATGATGTTTCTAGCCATCGTTTTGTCGTTGATGATCCAATACTGTTGTCTTGCTATTGCCCTTAGGGCTTGGGCACCGCAATGCATGTTCTCCTCATGGAGTTCTGGCATAATCATTTTGACTATCGGATCATTGTATGGCAGTAGAATTTGATGTTTAGCGTTGTACGGAAGTAGAGCTTCTTCTAGTCTACCGCCAACTCGGATGAGCCCATCTTCTCCTAGTATTGGAGATAACGATATGATCGAGCTCTTTTTGTCCACAATCTTATAGCGCTGTAGCTGCCTTAAGTCTGCGGTAAACTCGACTTGTTGGATAGTTCGCAAGATTATAGCGCGAGCACTATTCAGTTCTCCTGTGCAGAGTGTCATTGTAGCCGCTCTATTGGTTTTGTAGCAAAAGCGTAACATGTATGCTACAATGCGTTGAAGCTTGTAAAATGAGTTGCTATGTCTGCATGTGTATAGTTCTTCTCCAAGTGCGCTGGGTGTGATTGGCAAGCTGTCATGCTCTGCCTTTCTCTCGAGATTAGTAGGCTCACTGATTGTTGCTGTCGGCCATTTGTCTCGGGATCCGTGGAGGAATAGCGGTCCGTATAACCACAGATTGTGATCTGCTAATCTGCTTGCTGCAATTCCTCTTGACAGTACATCGGCTGAGTTATTGGTCGATGAAACGTGACGCCATTGTAGTTGGGTAGACAATGCCTGTATTTTGGCTATTCGATTTGCTACAACGTATGGTATGTCGATGCCGGTGCGTTTATCCAGGATAGCACAATGGTGGAGTCAGTCCAAAAACATCCTGTAACCGTGTTGATGTCCATATGAAGATCCGTTCGGACTCGGTGTGTGAGTTCGGCACCAAGGACTGCAGCGCAAAGTTCTAACCGTGGTATTGATTGCTTGGCTGTCGGTGCCACACGTGACTTGGAGCAGAGCAGTCGCACTGACACTTGGTTGTTTTTGTATGTAGCGCGTGCGTATATTGATGCGCCATAGGCTCTTTCTGATGCGTCTACAAAGGTGTGTAGTTCTTGGCATCTCGTTCAATGCTTGTAGGTCTTCACGGTAGTCTTTCCATTCGTGTTGGAGCTGTAGCGGTAATTCGTCATCCCAGTCCAGCTTTAACTCCCAAAGTTGTTGCATGAAGATCTTGGCCTTGACCACCACCGGTGCAAAAAGTCCTAATGGGTCAAAGACTTGGGCTAGCTCGGAGCATACCACACGTTTTGTGATGCGTGCAGCTTGGCTTTTATGGGTTCTTCCGCGTAGTTGATCCTTCTTTGGCATCCAGATAAGACCTAGAGTTTTCACGCTGTAGTGATCTAGTGTCTCTCCCAGTTTACAATGTCCTCTTTGGGGATTCCTTGAAGAAGTTGCTCATTGTTGGAGCACCATTTGCGGAGTTTAAATCCGCGAGGTGACAATATCCTTGTGAGTTCTTGTTGCACTTGGATCACTTCTGGAATCGTGTTTGCCGCAGTAAGACAATCGTCGACGTAGAAATCATTCTTTAATGTTGATGATCCTACTGGTAGTCTGTCCTTGTTTTGTATTGCCAAGTGATCCAGACATTTGGTTTCCAGAAACGGAGCAGCTGTTGTCCCGTATGTGACAGTTTTTAGCCGATAGTACTTGATGTCCTCAGACGGATTGTTTCTCCAGACGATCATCTGATGGAATTGATCCTCCGGATTTATCCACACTTGTCGGTACATTTTTTCTATGTCCGCTGTGAATACGTATTTATGAGTCCGAAATCGTAATAGAATGGATAGAAGTTCACTCTGAACTGTGGGTCCAGCATGTGGAATGTCGTTCAGGGACTTTCCGCTTGCTGATTTGCATGATGAATCGAATACCACTCGTAGCTTTGTTGTGGTACTTTCGGGTTTGAGCACACAGTGATGTGGTATGAAGTAATGCCTTTCCGGAATGTATGATGCTTGGACCATCTTCATGTGTCCTAGATCTTCATATTCGTTCATGAACTCCACATAGCTCTTCCAAGTGTCTGGTGAAGTCCGTCGCTCTAGTGCCAGAAATCTTTTAGTTGCAATTTCCAAAGACCCCCCCAGGGCTGAAGAGTGTTCGGAAAATGGGAGTTTCACTATAAGCCGGCCATCAGCTGCAGTTTGTAAATTTTCTAAGAAATGAGCTTCGCATTGTGTCTCGAGCGGTGTGCGTGGTTTTTCGTCTGTCTCACGGTTATCCAGAGTCTAGAATCGTTCCATGAGTTCATTTATTCCCGTTGCACAAATGGTCGAAGAACTGTAAGCAGACTTCATTTTTCCTGCTATAATCCATCCCAATTTCGTATTTTGCATCAAAGGGCCTCCTATCTTAAGGTGATGTTGATTTGGGAGGAGCAGGGAATAATAATGTTCTGCTCCGATGAGCATGTCGATTTTTCCTGGGTAATGGAAGTTCGGGTCCGCCAGTGGGAACTTGGTTGGTATGTTTAAGTTCACCGAATCGAGTGCCTGAGCTGGTTGATCTGCTATTATTTGTGGCAGTACAAACGCCTCAATTGTTTGCGTAAAACCGCTGTGAATGGATTTTATAAGCACATTTACTCGTGCTCTGCTGGTCTTTGATTGACCTCCAATTCCTTCGATGCGCAATGTTGGCAACATTGATGCCATTCGTTCAGAGATCAAATTTTTCTGTGATCCCGAGTCTAGCAATGCTCTGAAGTTAGCAACCTGTCCGTTGGTTGCTTCTACTGCCACTCTTGCTGTGGCCAGTAGATTGTAACTATTGTTACTTGCTGCACAAACCATTGGTGCCTTTGGTTCTGTGGATGCGAATGATGCTGTCTCCAGATGCAGCATCGTGTTGTGTTTTTTGTCGCACTTGAGGCAGGTTTGACCTGGGCATGCGTTTGTTTTGTGATTTGTTCTAAAACAATTAACGCACATTTTTTGCTTTTGTACCCAGTTTAGTCGTTCTGCTGGAGATCTGGAGCGAAACTCTTCGCATGCGTAAAGCCGATGATTTGCCTTTTTGCAAAATGAACATAACGGTGATTGTGCATGTCCAGTGTTTGCTGATGCGCAGGCCGTGCCTTTTGGCTCTTTCTTCAATGTTTGCGGCTTCCGACCACTTCCTAGAACTCGAATTCTCTGCTCCAGGAACTGAAGTATTGTGTCCAATGGTTGTATATCTTTTGAGCTTCCCAATGATTGCTCATACAAGGCCTTATTTTTGACATCTAGTTTGTTTCTGATTATGGCAATCAATATTGGATCCCATGTGGATATGTTGATGCCGAGCCCTTTTAAGGATGCAAGTGACTCTATTGTTGTTATGTACAACTCTTTCAATGACTTGGAATCGTCATTGATTGTACTATGATTGAGGAAACGGTTCAGTACCGTATTTGCAACATCTCTGGGATTGTTGTATGTTTCAACAAGAATGTCCCAGGCTATTAGATAGTTGTCCTCTTTTAGATCGATGTGTCGTATCAATCTTTCTGCCTCCCCAGAAACGGTGGTTTTAAGGTACTACATCTTCCGTACTGTGGGCATGTTTGTCTCATGAATCATACATGAGAACAAGTCGTAGAACTGGGACCATTTCAGTATGTCCCCATCAGACTTTGGAATGGTGATGCGTGGAAGCTGCGCGTCATCATTTTTTGATGTGGCTGGGTTCGCCAATGCTTTTTGAACGTCTTTTTCCAGTGATAGGTACGATCTTATGTCGTATCCTCCTGCTACTGGGTTCTCATATTCTTCATGAATGCTGAAGTAGACTTCTTGTGCTTGAGTCCATAGTGATTTTATCAAATCACTTGAGGAACGTCCTCCCGCCTCTGAAAATAGTTTCAGATTGCGTTTTATGGCTTCGACTATGGCTTTTTGTCGGCGACATAGCGAAGGCAATTTGCTGTAATCTACATTTGGCTGCTGATTGAGGTCATTTTCTTTGGAGATGGGCTGACTTTCCCCAAGATTGTGTGATGTCTGTTTCAGCTTGTCCAGGTTCTCAGTAAAGATCGCAACGTATTTTTCATATGTTTTACGTAGGTCAATAGAGAACTCTATGTATTTTCCAGTTTTATCTTCTTCTCGAATTGTGGAGTCGTTTGTGTTGAAACGATTCCATGCATTTTCGAGTGCTGATATTTTGGCTTAAAAGTATGAAGCTTTTTGCTTCCTTTCTTGAGAATCTTTTTTGAAGTTTCGAATGCACTTCGAGATTTCCTCGCCAAATTCCTGCTGCATATTGAATGCCTTTGTGGCGGCAGCTTGTTCTTCCTGTGGATTATCCATTCTGTCAATTCGTCTCTTTGTACTTCTGACCCGATGGGAGTGTTTTATTTGCTCTCCAGCTGGACTACGCTCCGAATCACAACCGTTGTTAATCAAAGAAGCACAAGCAGACTTGACCTATTGGATGGAGGGGGTTGTGCTGGTTCCAGTTGATGGAACGCACGTACAGCAGATAATGTCGATCGCTTGGTTAGCAATCGAACATCGATTTCTTGCTGTTGGCTGTACTCTGAATGTGTCAGAATTGCCGAATTAATAATTGATATCAATGTTGTTGTTTGTGGCTGGTGCTGTTTGCGTCGAATCTTTTCTCTGTCGCCTTGTTGACAGGATGGAAAGGATGAATGAGGTCGGGGTCACCAAATTTTAATGTGCGTGTGTGCGTGTATGAAGCTGGGTTGTATACGGTACATAAACCGTCTACAGTTAGGTCGTCGCAACTAGAACTTGAACCAGTTGGACTGCGGAGAGGGTATCCTGTGGTGCGCAAGTGAGGGTCTGAAGACACAGCGACAGCCTATGATGATTGCAGTGGGAATTGAGTATCAGAAGCAGTACCATCCTACCACTTCACAGCCAATTTCAGATAGTCTCTCCATAGCCAATTCATTTGCCGAATTCTGGTCTAATCAGTCCAAAGATTCCAACTTCTCACCCATATTTACTAACAAAAAATATTAAATTTCAACACACCCAAACTCTTCTCCATCACAAACTGCTCAAAAAATAGAAACAGAGATAACTTTAATAGAACTTTCCTCCTCACTCTCAAGCTTAAAAGGACATACACCAGGTATCGATCGAATATCTTACCCAATGATTGCAAACGCATCCTCAACAGTTAAAAATATAATATTTAATCATTATAATAATATATTTAATAGCAATATACCCCAAACTTACAAAACAGGTCTTGTCATACCAATAATAAAACCCGGTACCATCGAAACATCAATAACCTCATATCGCCCGATTTCTCTAAACTCTTGCTTCGCAAAAGTTCTAGATAAATCATAGCCAAAAGGTTATGGTGGTTTGTTACCAAAAACAAATTTATACACACAAATCAAGTTGGCTTTAAGCGTGGAAAATCAGTTAAAGACAATCTAGCGTATCTGGATAATCTGATAACTGATGCACTATCCCACAAACAACATACACAAATAATATCATTCGACTTTAACAAAGCCTTTGATAAAATTGGACTACATGCAATAACGACACAACTAAAAGACTGGAATATTGGCCCAAAAATATTAAACTATGTATATCATAAATTTTATGAGCAAAAGGAAAATTAAATGTCGCATCGCAAACAACACATCTAGCACTTTCCCACTCTATAATGGAATCCCACAGGGATCTCCGATATCAGTTATTTTATTCTTAATAGCATATAATAAGCTAGCAAACCTCATTACTATTCAGCGAAACCTTACGTTCACAGCATATGCAGATGATTTTCACATTATCGTAAAATTTAAAAAAACCAAACAAAAGAAAATGTAATTCTCGGCGATCTTTTCCAAAATAGTTTCAAAACTTGACTACGGACTAATGTTTTACGGAAACTCTTCAAGAACTTGGCTTAACAAAATTCAACCCATTCTAAACTGTGCCGTAAGGATAGCTCTGGGAGCATTTGGGACCACCCCGATCACAAACCTTTTAATGGAAGCTAACGTAAACACAGTTACAGATCGACGCTACTATTTAAAAGCCAAATTAATAAAAAATCTATACTTCCCAAGAACTCACCTCTCCACAAAATCTCCAAATCCCTCCAAAACAGAACTCTCTTCAAAAATAAAATACCTTCAGCAATAACTTACTCATTACAACACTGTGCAAAACAAAATATAAGTATTTTATTAAGTCCAGAAATTAAATCGAACCTACCTTTCTGGAAATTCCAATCCAATACTATAAATACCGAACTTAAAAAACTTGACAAAAATAATACTCACGACTCTATATACCAACAACACTTTCTTAACATCAAAAACCAATTGAATAAGCTCAACTTTTTGTTTACGGATGGATCAAAAACCTCAAATACTACTTCATTCGCAATAGCAACGGAAAGAAACACTTTAAAAGTGGGCTTGTTACAAAATTGTTCTTCAATTTACTCTGCTGAGATCATAGCCATATACGAAGCAATATAAATTGTTTAATCTAAGCGTGGTAATTAAGTAATATGTTCAGACTCCCTATCCTCGCTCCAAGTTATAGAGAACCCTGATAACTTCAACTAATATGAATCCAGAATAAGGTCTCTTTAAATGCAATTCTACACAAAAATAAAATTACTCTGGGTCCCAGGTCATCAAAATATAAAGGGAAACGATCTAGCAGATCAACAAGCGAAATCAGCTTCCAAAATGCCCCTTAAATACACACACAATAACAATATACCAGACATTAATAAACACCTAAAAATAAACATGCTAAAAGACAAACTTATAAAATTAGAACAAACATCGTTCCCCCTTTTTTTTTTCTTTTTTGTCTAAAATTCAATTTGTCCCTTTTGCGAACATATAATAATTTACATATATCGTAAGCTGACATACATATGTATATACTGACTGAGTACCGTGTATAAAGTAGAACGTTCCCACTCGTTCTTTCTTGGTGTTTTCCCTTTTGTTTGCCTTTTTCTTCAAGCTTTTTAAAAGCTTTAATTTTTTCCACTTGTGGCATTAATTTCTGCTGTGTAAGCAGATAAATTGCAAAATTGCAAAAGATGCTGACAGTCACTGGTATTAATACGGATTCCAAGTCATTTGCCGGAACCTGACTCCATTGATGTCAAGTTGAGAAGTCCATCAAAAGGGAAAGTAAATTTTAACACTTTGTGAATGGTCCTCAATCCTTAAGTCTTTTGCGGAATTATTGAGTCACTGAGGACTGTTTACAATAGTAGATGACTGAACAGGAAAGGTCCTGTTTATACCATAAACTGTCGAAGGTTCAGTTTAAATTTCTGGACAGGAAAGGGTAGGTGTGCTGGTTGGCAATACAACATTTAAAAACCATATTAAAAACTGTCCGTAACCTGAGAAAATGTACTTATTCCACCTTTATTTCAATCAAAATTTATTTGTCCGGCCTTTGACATCTTTCTTTTTAGTTTAAGTAGACTTTTGATTGGTGCAATACTCGTTTTCTGAAAACTTATCACTTTCCTCTTCTGTAACGTTCTTAGAGACACTATCGGGCTCTTTCATTTTTGACAAACGCCAGTTAAGCAGGTTGGACTCTGATTGAAAAGCATTCTCAATACTAGTACTGTCGTGCATGTTCCAAATGCATTTGGCAAAGATATTAGAGACATCAATGATGTGGAACTTTGGATTCTTTGCTATTTCGGCGGGTTGGGGAATGGTATTCGTACAGATAACAAGCTCAAATAACGATTCACTGAGTTTCTGTAGAGCCTGACCCGAAAATACACCATGAGTAACGATAGCGTAGATTCTCGACGCTCCGGCATTGTTCAAACGCTCAGCAGCTAGGCATAGGGTATTACTTGTGTCTGCTAGATCATCCACAACCACAACGACCTTGCCTCGAACGTTCCCAACAAGTATCATGTCATGCACCTCGCTGGCCTCCCGTCTCTGCTTATGGAACAGAGCCAGGTGAGTTCCCAGCTTGTGGCTGATATCGGTGGCCGTTTTTACTGCTCCTTTGTCTGCACCCACAATCACCAGCTCAGTAAAGTCGGGGATAAAACGCTTAATCCATTCTTCGATGGCAATATCTGATTGTAGATTGTCGCAAGGTATATCAAAAAACCCCTGCAGCTGAGGGGCATGCAGTTGCATGGTAAGGACACGATTAACACCTGCTACTGATAGCATGTTGGCTACTAGCTTGGCCGTTATGGGCTGCTTCCACGAATCCATTTTATCCTGCCTAGAATATGGAAACAATGGCATCACTGCCGTAATCGTGTTGGCGGATGCGTAACGACACGTCTGTACCATAACCAGAAGCTCCATCAGCATGTCATTAATCGGCTCGCAGCTGGTTTGAACTATATAGACATCCGCTCCCCGCACCGACTCGAGCAGCTCGAACCGTATCTCCCCATTGGGAAACTTCGCTCGCAACACTGGATGCAAAAGGAGCCCCAAGCTCTCGGCCACCACACCTGCAAATTCGCAATGCGATGAGCCCGATACCACCACTAGGCGGTGCATTAAATTAACAGGAGCTAAAATTACGCGTAAATAAATTTTGATGAAACAAGAAATTTTGAAGTTCGGTTCTGTAATGAAAGTGGAAAGCTAAGCCCCCGCCTGCTTAGATTAGAATGCAAATGGTTTGAGATGAGATTTGAGATAATTTGTCGCTCGATTTATTTGTGTAACCGCGGCTCAGTACATTAGGTACTAATTCCCCGTGTTGGCTGACCCGCAACAATTATGCATATTATAATGTCCTTAGGCTGCTCAAGCTTCGATGTTGCACTGATTAAATAGGGAACAATGGGATATGGAGTTTCACAATTAAATGAGATTAAAAGGAAAGCATTTGATACGAATTACTGAAATTATATGTTCACATAATGAAATTGTGAAATTTTAAAATTTTTTTTAGTGGGTATGCCATGACGTATACGTAATAACGATCTCAGTACTGTTATAATTTATGTATTTCAAATTCCAAGTTCCAAAATATTATGATTCAAATTGCCTATGAAGGAATTCTCGCAATTAAGGAATGGCATTACAAGAACCGATCATGGATATTAGAGCTAATACCATAAATTATTATGTCATATTACTACATGGATGTGTTAGCTAAGCTATTGAATTATCGACTTGTGACTTGTGACTTGTTTGGCTACATCTATACGTCATTTGATACTCTTCTGACTTCTGCAGCCGTTGCGCTGATCTTGGTTCAACTCAAAGAAGACACCGGTGTAATAATGCTGCTAGCAGGGAGAGTGATTCACCGATTGCTCTTCTCCACGTGGACTTATCTGTATCGCTTTCTCATTAATGACTGCCTCGATGTGGGCTCCCTACTAATTCTTCTGGCCACTAGAGTTTATCTACGAGACAGGAACGAATGGCCAAGGTTGGATCTCAAAAAGTTCGAGTTCCTATTATTAGTTGGAAGAATTAGTCTATCCGGTATCTATGTATCGTGGCTGAAGGAGGGACTAAATGTAAGTTCGGGTTCAATCGGAATTCTTAAATTATTACTATATGTGACATTTCGTTTCAGACCATGAATAAATTCCTCTCCTTTGCTCTTTTAAGTGCCATGGTGTTGGGGATCAAATGCAGAGTCACCTCATACATGACTGTTTTATCTGTTATCTATCATGACGTGCTAAGCGCACACTTTTGGTTCCTGTGGGGCTGGAATGATGCAGTATTCAAGCTTACTGTTGTGTAAAATAGGTGGATTCCTGCTTCTCTCACAGTTGGGTGCCGGCAAATGGTCGCTCGATAGGTTCCAGTCCCAAACTCCTGAATTAAAGGAGAAGAATGGGAAGTACCACCACATAAAAACCTTCGCTTTTGGCTTGCAAATGTTTTTCAACGGATAAAGATGTGAAAGTCATGAAGTCTTACGGAGATCTATTCCTGCTGTGCCATTTTTTCCTCTTTTTTTCTGTCCTGTTGCCACATAGGAGAAATTTGCACACATTTTAATGAGAAGCACTTTCCCTTCGGTTAATGTTTATTACACCCGGTACTTGAAGAGTATAGGGGTATATTAGATTTGTTGAAAAAATCGATGTGTGTAACACCCAGAAGGAAGCGTTTCCGACCCCATAAAGTATATATATTCTTGATCAGCATCAATAGCCGAGTCGATATAGCTATGTCTGTCTGTCCGTCCGTCTGTCCTTCTGTCCGTCCGTCTTCATTAGCGCCTTTAGCTCAGAGACTGTAAAAGCTAGAGCAACCTAATTTTGTATCCAGACTCCTGTCCTATCACACTGTTACAAGTGTATTTCAAGATTTCGCCCCGCCCTCTTTCGACCACTCAAAAGAGGAAAATCTGTGGCATGTACAATTTTAAAGATACGAGGAATCTAAAAACGCAGAATCATAGCAAATGACCATATCTATCAGAATGTTGAATCTGGATCAGATCGGATCATTAGTATAGCCAGAAGGAACAAATGAAATTTCAGTGGCCTTCCAAGCGCAGACTCATTCTCTCTCTCTCTCTCTCTCGCACACAGCCGTGTATGCATTTGTAGGAAGTAGATTTAGACATGTAGAAAAGACGTAAAAAATTTATGTTAACAAAAATGGAAAAATGGAAACAACTAATAGATAAAAATCTCCGAAAAGGTTCGAATTAATTTTTTCTTTATTTTTTGGCTAAAATGAAATTTGTCCCTTTTGCAAACATGTAATAACTTACAACAAGCTCATATACATATATGACTGAGTACCAGGTATAAAGAAGAGCCGCGGCCGTAGACGCGACTCACAACGTTCCCCCTCGTTTCTATCTCTATTTTTACACCTACCCTCAATGTGGCGGAGATAGAGTGCCCACTAAAAAGAATCTTAGATTCATGCTTCCTCGGCTTATATTACACTAATCAAAACGAAATTTCCGCTGTGACCCAAGATGACTTTTATACCCGGTACTCGAAGAGTACAGGGGTATATTAGATTTCTGCCAAAAGTGGATGACCCGACCCCATAAAGTATATATATTTTTTATCAGCATCAATAGCCGAGTCGATATAGCCATGTCTGTCTGTCCGTCTTCATGAGCGCCTATATCTCAGACACTATAAAAGCTAGAGCAACCGAATATTGTGCCCAGACTCCTGTGATATCACACTGTTACAAGTGTATTTCAAAATTTCGGCCCGCCCCCTTCCGCCCACTCAAAGGACGAAAACTTGTGGCATGCACAATTTTAAAGATACGAGGAATCTAAAATGCAGAATTATAGAGAATGACCATATCTATCAGAGTATTGAGTCTGGATCAAATGAGATTATAAATTTAGCCACAATGAAGAATACCATTTCGAAATGCATCGTTCCCTTTTGCTCTCTGTCACACACAGGGGTGGGCGATATGCCTGATCGGATTTTTTCGACCCCTAGATTTCAGAGACTATAAGAGCTAGATCCCCCAAACTTTCGATCCATACTGCTGTGATGTCAGACCGAGACGAGTTTGTTTCAAAATTTGGCCACGCCCCATTCCCCCCCCCACAAAGAACGAAAATCTGTGCAGGCACAATTTCTACCCGCTGCCCGCTTTTGAATCATTCATGACTTAGTTAAAAGACGACCACGGAAAGTTCAAATCCAAATGGGTAGGATTCAGCAAAATTCTGTTAAGAGGAAATCGCTTAATTATCCCAACGACCCTACGGCACAAGGCCCTAGAACTTGCTCATGAGGGCCATCCAGGAGAGTCCCAAGAATCATGGCTAAGGCAAGGTATTGCGTCAACATTGTCTTCGTCAATAATGCTTTTCTCAGCAATTTTCGATATGCTCATTAATACTGGGATAGTGTTTTCTAATACGCGTAGAATGCTATACTCGACCCTTGAGTCGAAATCCGTTGTCGGTAATATGTCGCACAACCGTGATAGAGATAGATTTGATAAATTCTACCCATTTCTATTTGAACTTTCCGTGATCGGCACAAGAGAAATTAAGAGAAATTATTATCCCAACGACCCTACGGCACAAGGCCCTAGAACTTGCTCATGAGGGCCATCCCGGAGAGTCTGCAATGAAGCGCCGTCTTAGGTCCAAAGTATGGTGGCCTCAAATAGATCGCGATGCCGAAAAGCTTGTGAAGTCTTGTAAAGATTGCATTTTAGTGTCCCAGGCAAACAAACCGGCACCGATGGACAGAACTCCTTTTCCGACGGGTCCTTGGGTCTAGGTTAGGTTAGGTTAGGTTAGGTTTATAGCGCTGCTCGACCGTAGTCGAGGTCACTCGGTGGCAGATCTCCCCATTGTGATGCCCTTACTTATCATGTTCTCTAACTAGAGAGATTTTTTAAACCATCCTGAGGCATCAATAAAGAGAGCCAGTTTCCAAAGCGGCATGGTTGCCAGGCTGTCCAGGTCCTCAAAGAAAGCTCTCCCGAGGGTACGGTGCCGCCTTCCCATAAGTGCAGGGCAGCCACAGAGGAGGTGCTGGACACTCTCTATCTCCTCCTCATCCATACAGCTGCGGCAGAAGTAATGGTGGGGTAGTCCGTATCAGAGAACGACAATGAGCCACCGCTACTTAAAGTACACCCGGTGTCTATGAGTGTTATTGACACCCGAGTGTTTTCTGGCACTACAAATAGGGTGCGAACGACTGAGTCTGAATTTAGTGTCGTGTGTTTTTACGCAAAAGCGTATATCGGGTGCGAGTGATTTTGTGTATGTATACTAGTATTGAGGCCGATCACAAATACTGACGCAAAACGAGGGGGAACGTTATGAGCCGCGTCTGCACCGCGGCTCTACTTTATACCCGGTACTCAGTCAGTATATATGTATGTGAGCTTGTTGTAGTTTATTACATGTTCGCAAAAGAAAAAAATTTAATTTTATCCAAAAAAAAACAATTTAAGTCGAACCTTTTCGGAGATTTTGATCTATTAGATGTTTCCATATTGGTTAACATAAATTTTTTACATCTGCCATTTCTACATGTTTTTATCTACTTCCTACATATACATACACGGCTGTGTGCGAGAGAGAGAGGGAATCAGTCTGCGCTTGGGAGGCCACTGAAATTTCATTTGTTCCTTCTGACTATATTTATGATCCGATCTGATCCAAATTCAATACTCTGATAGATATAGTCATTTTCTATGATTCTGCGTTTTTGGTTTTCCCGTATCTTCAAAATTGTAGATTTTCATCTTTTGTGGGGGCGGAAGGGGGCGTGGCCAAATTTTAAAACAAACTCGTCTCGGTTTGATATCACAGGAGCTTGGATAGAAAGTTTGGTGGTTCTAGCTCTTATAGTCTCTGAGAACTAGGCGTCAAAAAATTCGATGAGGCATAGCGCCTACCCCTGTGTGTGAGAGAGAGCGAGAGGGAACGATGCATTTCGAAATGGTTTTCTTCATTGTGGCTATATTTATTATCCGATCTGATCCAGATTCTACAATCTGATAGATATGCTCATTCTCTATGATTCTGCGTTTTTAGTTTTCTCGTATCTTTAAAATTGTGCATGCCACAGATTTTCGTCCTTGGAGTGGGCGGAAGGGGGCGGGGCGAAATTTTGAAATACACTTGTAACAGTGCGATAGGACAGGAGTCTGGATACAAAATAGTGTTCCTCTAGCTTTTATGGTCTTTGAGCTATAGGCGCTAATGAAGACGGACGGACGGACAGACGGACAGACGGACAGACGGACGGACGGACAGACGGACAGACGGACGGACAGACAGACATAGCTATATCGACTCGGCTATTGATGCTGATCAAGAATATATATACTTTATGGGGTCGGAAACGCTTCCTTCTGGGTGTTACACACATTAATTTTTTGCACAAATCTAATATACCCCTTTACTCTTCGAGTACCGGGTATAATGAATGGGTGGAAAAGAAAACACAAAACCTGACAAGAAAAGTATTGTGTGGCCTGGGTGCTGTTGTTATTTCTTCTGCGTTCTTTCTGTACCCTTGTTTTTTGCTGTACCCATAATTTGCTTTATACATATATACATATGTATGTACATATATAAAAAATAAAAAAGGATTGTTTCGAGCTTCATTGCGTGTTTAATGACAAACTTTAATAACAAACTTAATAATATAAAAACATAATAATATTGTATTTAGAGAAACAGTTCATTCAGTCTTTTCTTTTTCCGTTTTCGTTTGATTTTAATCTCAGACTAATGTATTTGTGTCTTCAATGACTAAGTAAATATAAAAACACATAAACATAAAAAAATAATAAAAGAAATTAAACATTTAAATTAAACAGAAAAAAAGACTTATTCTAATTTGTTTATATGCTTGAAATACGAGTGTAAAAAAATTAAACTGTCAACAGATTTTGGTCCCAATCTGCGAAAATACTCTTTCAGCCGCTGCGTTACTTGCTGGTATTGAAAGAAGCTGCAATGCTACCTTTGACAGAAGAGGGTAACGATTTTCATTTACTCTCCACCACTCAATTACATCGAAATCTTCACTTAAAGCTACCCTTTCGCTCTAATATCGGTATATTTCTTCTATTGGAGATTCTTTGGTGTTGAAACTAGGTGTTGCAACTAATTTTTAAAAAAAATTCTGTTTTTGGCACAGATGCTTGATTTGTTGATGGTAATGCAATAGGGCTTTCTGGATTGGATGTATATGGACTAGAAACATATTCTGTACTATTGCTTCCTGTTGAAGAATTTTGGAATTTTGTCATTTCTGAAACGCAAAAAAATTGAATATCACTTCGGTCTTGTTCCTGTAAATGTGCAGCAGGGGGATATAGAAAAAACGCCGCCCTGTGCCATATGCTTAAAATTGTTTGCCATATGTTAACAATATTTATGTTGATTTTTTCTTTTAATAAAGCAATTGATGAAATGTCCAAGACATTGGGTTCACATAGTTCAAACATTTTTGTAATTGAAGGCAGTACAAAACAAATTGAAGGCGAGCTGCAAGTTTGCAGTTCTTTTAAAATTCTTTCGAAATTTTCCAATAACCCTACTAACATTTTTAATGTAGATTTATTTAAATTCATTAAACTTTCGGCCCCTTGCTCGCTTAATATTTTGTCAACAGCCTCCCAATTATCGACGATAGACTTCAGCATTGCGTAGTTAGAATTCCATCTAGTGGGGCATGAACTTTTTAAAGTGGTGTTTAACTTGTGTTGCAAGTTTGCTTTTTTAAAGTATTTTACAATCTTTTGGCATGTCCTCACTGTTTCATCTAATTCCGTTGCTTCTTCAAATGATTTCTGTAAAACATTTGCAAATAGATGACTGCTGCAATTAAGCCTGATATTTTTTTCTAATGCTTTCTTTATGTTTGCATCAGTAACAAATTTAATTTCGTCTATGTTTTCTACATTAAATTGAGAAAAGACACTTTTAATTTTGCTCAAAATGTTCTCTCCGGTGGATTTTTCGAAATCCATCGATTTAAGACCAAAAATTAAATCGCAAAGCACATAATTGTTTTGATAATGAACCGTTACACCCAAAAAATTGCGTTGTACATATTGGTCAGTCCACATGTCGACGGTAGCAGCTAGTCTTCCAGTATCCGCTGCATCTTTCATTTCTGATGCTATAAGCGCTCTTTTTTCTTCCGAATCTTTGTGGGCTTTCCGACTTAATGTTGATGGACTAGATAGCAAGTCATCCACATCTACGCTATCCCCATAAGTGAAACCAATTTTGATTAAAAACTGCACCATGTTTTTAAATCCGGACCCGCTCACTGAAGAAAATGGCTGACAATCTTGCACAAGCCATTGACTGCATTTTTCCAACGCTTCTTTTTTGTCTTGTTCCGTCACTTTTTTCACATTTTTCGGTTGCCTTAATGCCATGCAACACTTATGGCGAGACAAATTGGATGTTTGGTTAGAAACGAATTTCAGCACCTTTCGGCATGTGCTGCAGCATATAAATCCTTCCAGCACACTTTCATCTTCTTTTATAATTTGACGTAAAATGTTCCAAATTAAACTTTTTCCTTTATATGTTTGTGTAACTGTGTATGTTCCACTATCAATTTTACTTTTTATGCAGGCCGACGATTCTGAAATTTTTGTGCCTCTTACTCTGACAGCAATCAACGAGTTAATTCGACCGCTCAGTGAAAAACAAAGCAGTCAATCAATGCATAAGCTTTGCCCACAACCCATTTTTGCACATTCCTTTTTGTGCTCAATCCTTATTTCTCCTACATTCGTTATGAGTACGAAAATGACCGGCACGCGTCTACAAAAACATCTGGGTTTCTGGTGAAATAGAAACAATGCACATGTGGGAGCGTGTGCACGAAGTACAAATACTCGCAATACCGGCATGGTTTTGTGTGTGTATGAATGAGTGTTTTACTTTTCTTGCCGGTAATGAGTTGGACTCGCACACTAATTCAATGGGTGTGAGTAGAGTGTCAAAAAGTGACACCCTTGCCGTTCTCTGGTCCGTATCTCGTTGCCATGCAGCCGATGAAACAGTGCCCCGTTATAACTCCCGTCAGTGTGCGCACCTGGCTTTTCCTCAGGAGAGTCTCGGTGCGCTTATGGTCGTAATGAGGCCAAAGCGAGCGTGAGATCCCACAGTTTGGGGTGGTGTTCCACCGCCTGTCGGCTCTCGTTCTAGCTAGGCCCATCATCTGCGAGATAATGTAAATCGCTAACCGCATCCGCCATCGGCTTTGCCGATCCTGCTCTGGCACACTCATCGGCGCTCTCGTTTCCCGCGATGTCACTGTGACCCAGGACCCACGTGAGCGTGAGCGAGTGTGTCCTGATTTGGTTAAGTGCTTCCAATGTCTCGCGTACGAGTTTACTAGTGGTTTTGCAGGATACCAAGGCTTTGAGAGCAGCCTGGCTGTCAACGCAGATTACTATGTTCCTCGGAGATATGTCCAAGGTTTATAGAAATTTCGCCGCTTGCCACACTGCATATATCTCTGCCTGGAATACACTGCACCAATCAGGTAGTCTTATACCCGATTTACACTGGGGCGCATCATTGCATTTTTCCGTTAAATGGAACATGCGACAATGATGCCGGTAAGAGCCCTGTGGGTAGAAGAAGACAATGATGCGGCCGCATCTTTAATCATGCGGCGCATCATTGGCAGGTGTTACATATTCTGTGTAGGATTTTTACAAAATACTGAAATTATTCGGGGTATTGACGGCGTATCGATAGCAAACAGCTGTTTTGTCTATTGTTATTATTGTTATATTTTCAACAAGAAAGATGAGCAACGCGGTAAAACAAAACGAGGGGGAACGTTATGAGCCGCGTCTGCGCCGCGGATCTACTTTATACCCGGTACTCAGTCAGTAAATATATATGTGAGCTTGTTGTAATTTATTACATGTTAGCAAAAGGAAAAAATTTAATTTTAGCCAAAAAAAAAAAAAATTTAAGTCGAACCTTTTCGGAGATTTTGATCTATTAAATGTTTCCATATTTGTTTACATACATTTTACACATCTGCCATTTCTACATGTTTTTATCTACTTCCTACATATACATACACGGCTGTGTGCGAGAGAGAGAGGGAATCAGTCTGCGCTTGGGAGGCCACTGAAATTTCATTTGTTCCTTCTGACTATATTTATTATCCGATCTGATTCAAATTCAATACTCTGATAGATATAGTCATTTTCTATGATTCTGCGTTTTTTGTTTTCCCGTATCTTCAAAATTGTAGATTTTCATCTTTTGTGGGGGCGGAAGGGGGCGTGGCCAAATTTTAAAACAAACTCGTCTCGGTTTGATATCACAGGAGCTTGGATAGAAAGTTTGGTGGTTCTAGCTCTTATAGTCTCTGAGAACTAGGCGTCAAAAAATTCGATCAGGCATAGCGCCTACCCCTGTGTGTGAGAGAGAGCGAGAGGGAACGATGCATTTCGAAATTGTTTTCTTCATTGTGGCTATATTTATGAGTCGATCTGATCCAGATTCAACACTCTGATAGATATTGTCATTCTGTACGATTCTGCGTTTTTAGTTTTCTCGTATCTTTAAAATTGTGCATGCCACAGATTTTCGTCCTTGGAGTGGGCGGAAGGGGGCGGGGCGAAATTTTGAAATACACTTGTAACAGTGCGATAGGACAGGAGTCTGGATACAAAATAGTGTTCCTCTAGCTTTTATGGTCTTTGAGCTATAGGCGCTAATGAAGACGGACAGACGGACAGACGGACGGACAGACAGACATAGCTATATCGACTCGGCTATTGATGCTGATCAAGAATATATATACTTTATGGGGTCGGAAACGCTTCCTTCTGGGTGTTACACACATTAATTTTTTGCACAAATCTAATATACCCCTTTACTCTTCGAGTACCGGGTATAAAAATTTTGCTTGCAATTCCAAAACTTTTTGGACGCGCTCAACCCCTTCTAATTCTTTATACCCGCCATGTTTGTTATTGAAATGTCTTTCAATAGCAAATGAATCGCATTTGCAGGCAATATAATAGCATCGGCGCTCTCGTTTCCCGCGATGTCACTGTGACCCAGGACCCACGTGAGCGTGAGCGAGTGTGTCCTGATTTGGTTAAGTGCTTCCAATGTCTCGCGTACGAGTTTACTAGTGGTTTTGCAGGATACCAAGGCTTTGAGAGCAGCCTGGCTGTCAACGCAGATTACTATGTTCCTCGAAGATATGTCCAAGGTTTATAGAAATTTCGCCGCTTGCCACACTGCATATATCTCTGCCTGGAATACACTGCACCAATCAGGTAGTCTTATACCCGATTTACACTGGGGCGCATCATTGCATTTTTCCGTTAAATGGAACATGCGACAATGATGCCGGTAAGAGCCCTGTGGGTAGAAGAAGACAATGATGCGGCCGCATCTTTAATCATGCGGCGCATCATTGGCAGGTGTTACATATTCTGTGTAGGATTTTTACAAAATACTGAAATTATTCGGGGTATTGACGGCGTATCGATAGCAAACAGCTGTTTTTTCTATTGTTATTATTGTTATATTTTCAACAAGAAAGATGAGCAACGCGGTAAAACAAAACGAGGGGGAACGTTATGAGCCGCGTCTGCGCCGCGGATCTACTTTATACGCGGTACTCAGTCAGTAAATATATATGTGAGCTTGTTGTAATTTATTACATGTTAGCAAGAGGAAAAAATTTAATTTTAGCCAAAAAAAAAAAAAATTTAAGTCGAACCTTTTCGGAGATTTTGATCTATTAAATGTTTCCATATTTGTTTACATACATTTTACACATCTGCCATTTCTACATGTTTTTATCTACTTCCTACATATACATACACGGCTGTGTGCGAGAGAGAGAGGGAATCAGTCTGCGCTTGGGAGGCCACTGAAATTTCATTTGTTCCTTCTGACTATATTTATTATCCGATCTGATTCAAATTCAATACTCTGATAGATATAGTCATTTTCTATGATTCTGCGTTTTTTGTTTTCCCGTATCTTCAAAATTGTAGATTTTCATCTTTTGTGGGGGCGGAAGGGGGCGTGGCCAAATTTTAAAACAAACTCGTCTCGGTTTGATATCACAGTAGCTTGGATAGAAAGTTTGGTGGTTCTAGCTCTTATAGTCTCTGAGAACTAGGCGTCAAAAAATTCGATCAGGCATAGCGCCTACCCCTGTGTGTGAGAGAGAGCGAGAGGGAACGATGCATTTCGAAATGGTTTTCTTCATTGTAGCTATATTTATCATCTGATCTGATCCAGACTCAACAATCTGATAGATATGCTCATTCTCTATGATTCTGCGTTTTTAGTTTTCTCGTATCTTTAAAATTGTGCATGCCACAGATTTTCGTCCTTGGAGTGGACGGACAGACAGACATAGCTATATCGACTCGGCTATTGATGCTGATCAAGAATATATATACTTTATGGGGTCGGAAACGCTTCCTTCTGGGTGTTACACACATTAATTTTTTGCACAAATCTAATATACCCCTTTACTCTTCGAGTACCGGGTATAAAAAAGAAGTGGACAGAGGTGGCCGAGAATATCCTGATAGACTTGTGGGAGGAAAGGATTGAAGACTTGCGTGGGATGCGCAAAAACACCCACATTTACGAGGAGATGGGACTGGAGCTGAAGCAGCTGAACTACGATTTCTCTACCCAAGAAATCAAAACGAAGCTTGAGAATCTTCGCAGAAAATATGTGTAAGTAAAGACTACAATTATAAGTGCATTAATGATAATAAATATTTAAACTTCTAGATTGGAGAAGTGAATTACGGGACCGAGCGGAGGGTCTCCATCTCAGTGGGTACACTTTGAGAAGGTGGCCTCGAAATCGGTGAACTTCGATGTGCAAATAGAAGAAAGCACATGTAATTAATACACGTAATAGTTTTTGTATATAGTTTTT
Source organism: Drosophila helvetica (assembly GCA_963969585.1). NCBI lineage: Eukaryota > Metazoa > Arthropoda > Insecta > Diptera > Drosophilidae > Drosophila > Drosophila helvetica. The sequence continues at coordinate 18,284,679 of OZ018402.1, read as the reverse complement.
GTAATTATGTTTATTTAAAATTCAGCTTCAATGTTCTCAAATGAGTCATTGGACGAGACCAATTCCTCGTACTCGGCAGCAGAGGAGCCAGCTGCAAAAAAAAGAAAAGGAAGCAGTGAGCGGGCGGAAATCGTAGAGGAATTGCGGTCCAGCAATGAATCGTCCAGAATGCTGAGAGCTTGGCAGTGATTGCTGAGGAGTCGCGGCGCTGTACCGACCAAGTGGAGCGATTCCTTGGTATTCAGGAGAACTTCCTTGATCTGCTCCAAAAGAAATAAAACATCTTACCAAAATATAAAGATATTGCGTTTCTTATTTTCTCCGCTTCCTTCTTTCGATCGCCCACTGTGAAGTTTAGGCATGGTTGCTCTCTGGCACTCAAGGAGAGCTCTGGGGGGAATACATCTTGTGGCAAGTTGCCATCTCCACTCGAAATTATGTAGTTGTGCAAAACACACGCACACTTGATAATAGCTTTGGCATTCTTTGAAGCATTCTCGATTCCTTTTCCCAGTCGTAGAAACCGTGCCTTTAAAATGGATACGGCTTCATGAGGGTCTTTGAGAAACGGAATACCGAATCTCCCAAAATGGAAACGGGAACCGAAACTCCGCCTCTTTCCTTTGCATTATCCTCAAAGATGCCCGTCATATCAATTAATTGCTTTAATTGCGACGCCTCAAACACTTGAGAGTCATTGCATCTGCCAGGTGCACCAACATTGATGTATTTAAAATTTAAATTTTAAATCAGTGCTCGGCACGCATACACTCAACACGCTCGTGTGTGTAGCAAAAACCCGAACATGCCTGATGGCGAAAACAAAGACAATATAAATAATTATTTATATTGTCTTTGGCGAAACCGTTTTACTGCTTTACACTGCGACAAAATTTGTAGTTAAATGGCAATGTTTCATGCGGAAACTGTCGTATAACATAAAAATTAAAATAAAATAAAACAAAAATAATAAAATAATAAAGAAAACAGCTTGGAAAAAATTTCAAGCGCTCATGGATGACAAAATTCCTCATATAAACGTTTTTCTTATATTTTCCAAGTCAATTTCCCCATTGTACTCTTTAATGCGCAATAGGCCGGCTAAATGTTGGTCAGATATTGAATTACATAGCTTTGTTAAAATTATTTTCATGCTGGAAAACGCCACCTCGCAATTGTACGTCGTTCCGAACATTGAGTACAGCTTGTACATTTCAGTTTTCAGGTTCGGATACTTTATGTCTTCAATGCGTACCCAAAATTTGTCTCCAGTTTCAAGATGGAATTTCCAGATCATCCCGCAACTTTAAAAACTCTTCGCGTATTTCAAAATCCAAATCTTTCAATTCACAACTAAGTGGAAAATCATGAACGTAAACCATATTTCGAATCATATTCAAATCTTGAAAACGATTTCCCATGTTTTCATGCAGCGACTTCACAATCGCTGTGAATTCTTTAATTTTTTGAGAAATATTGATTTTATGTTCAGAGCATATAATCGTTTTTTTTTCTAAATTTACCAAAATATCGTTTTCCAATTGACGAATCAATAAGGAGAGTTTTCGATCAAAATGTTGAATGGATCTTACTAATTCGAAAATTTTTTTATCTTTCCCCTGAAGGTAGAGATTGAGATCATTTAAAATAGCTGTCATGTCACAAAGGAAAGCAAAATCCACTAAAAAATCGGGATTCTCAAGTGCTAAAATAAGATCATCGGTGTCCTTTCCGATGGTTTTCAGAAAACTGGTAACCTCTTTCTTAAATTAAAAAGGCGCTCCAAACATTTTCCTCTACTAAGCCACCGTACTTCCGTGTACATTAATAGATCTCCATGCTCTGCATTTAGATCCTGAATGAACTCTTTAAACTTTCTATGCGTTAAAGCATTATTATCCCTCTTATTTTATTAATTATCTTAAAACATATGTTCATGATGGAAATCATTTTCAACTCCTTAGCAAAGAGGACTTCCTGATGTATTACACAATGGAAAGCCGGGCAACAAAAACCATTCTTTTTCAATATACCTACAAGGCCTTTGTTATTTCCAGTCATTACCTTTGCTCCATCTGTACAAATTGAGCTCAATTTTGTTTTTTCAGCTACTGCGAAAACTTTTGACAAGAGTGTTTCAAACAAAACTTGCCCCGTAACATGGCCTTGAAGAGATATTACATCAAAAACTTCTTCAAAACAAGACAAATTTTCGTCGACAGTTTTGATGCATATTATAAGCTGGCAAATACTATTTATGTCCGTACTTTCATCCAACGATATAGAATAATATTTGCAATTAACCAGTCTTTTCTTAGCAGAAGTATGAATGAATTGGCTTATTTCTTCTGTTCTACGTGTCAGGGTACGTGGAGATAGCGGTAGGTCCTGGCAAAGTTTTAAAATTTCTTTGCCTTTGTCTCCAAAGGAACTTAGGACATCACACATAAGATTCTTACAAAATATCCCATCGGTGAAGAGACGGCATTGCTTTGCTAATGCTAGTGCAATGGTATAGGATGCTTTTCTTATAGCTAAGCTTTACTTCATCTTCCGCTATATATAATAAGAACGAGGGGGAACGTTATGAGCCGCGTCTGCGCCGCGGCTCTACTTTATACCCGGTACTCAGTCAGTATAAATGTATGTGAGCTTGTTGTAATTTATTACATGTTCGCAAAAGGAAAAATTAAATTTTAGCCAAAAAAAAACAATTTAAGTCGAACCTTTTCGGAGATTTTGATCTATTAGATGTTTCCATATTGGTTAACATAAATTTTTTACATCTGCCATTTCTACATGTTTTTATCTACTTCCTACATATACATACACGGCTGTGTGCGAGAGAGAGAGGGAATCAGTCTGCGCTTGGAAGGCCACTGAAATTTCATTTGTTCCTTCTGACTATATTTATGATCCGATCTGATCCAAATTCAATACTCTGATAGATATAGTAATTTTCTATGATTCTGCGTTTTTGGTTTTCCCGTATCCTCAAAATTGTAGATTTTCATCTTTTGTGGGGGCGGAAGGGGGCGTGGCCAAATTTTAAAACAAACTCGTCTCGGTTTGATATCACAGGAGCTTGGATAGAAAGTTTGGTGGTTCTAGCTCTTATAGTCTCTGAGAACTAGGCGTCAAAAAATTCGATCAGGCATAGCGCCTACCCCTGTGTGTGAGAGAGAGCGAGAGGGAACGATGCATTTCGAAATTGTTTTCTTCATTGTGGCTATATTTATGAGTCGATCTGATCCAGATTCAACACTCTGATAGATATTGTCATTCTGTACGATTCTGCGTTTTTAGTTTTCTCGTATCTTTAAAATTGTGCATGCCACAGATTTTCGTCCTTGGAGTGGGCGGAAGGGGGCGGGGCGAAATTTTGAAATACACTTGTAACAGTGCGATAGGACAGGAGTCTGGATACAAAATAGTGTTCCTCTAGCTTTTATGGTCTTTGAGCTATAGGCGCTAATGAAGACGGACAGACGGACAGACGGACGGACAGACAGACATAGCTATATCGACTCGGCTATTGATGCTGATCAAGAATATATATACTTTATGGGGTCGGAAACGCTTCCTTCTGGGTGTTACACACATTAATTTTTTGCACAAATCTAATATACCCCTTTACTCTTCGAGTACCGGGTATAAAAATTTTGCTTGCAATTCCAAAACTTTTTGGACGCGCTCAACCCCTTCTAATTCTTTATACCCGCCATGTTTGTTATTGAAATGTCTTTCAATAGCAAATGAATCGCATTTGCAGGCAATATAATAGCATCGGCGCTCTCGTTTCCCGCGATGTCACTGTGACCCAGGACCCACGTGAGCGTGAGCGAGTGTGTCCTGATTTGGTTAAGTGCTTCCAATGTCTCGCGTACGAGTTTACTAGTGGTTTTGCAGGATACCAAGGCTTTGAGAGCAGCCTGGCTGTCAACGCAGATTACTATGTTCCTCGGAGATATGTCCAAGGTTTATAGAAATTTCGCCGCTTGCCACACTGCATATATCTCTGCCTGGAATACACTGCACCAATCAGGTAGTCTTATACCCGATTTACACTGGGGCGCATCATTGCATTTTTCCGTTAAATGGAACATGCGACAATGATGCCGGTAAGAGCCCTGTGGGTAGAAGAAGACAATGATGCGGCCGCATCTTTAATCATGCGGCGCATCATTGGCAGGTGTTACATATTCTGTGTAGGATTTTTACAAAATACTGAAATTATTCGGGGTATTGACGGCGTATCGATAGCAAACAGCTGTTTTTTCTATTGTTATTATTGTTATATTTTCAACAAGAAAGATGAGCAACGCGGTAAAACAAAACGAGGGGGAACGTTATGAGCCGCGTCTGCGCCGCGGATCTACTTTATACCCGGTACTCAGTCAGTAAATATATATGTGAGCTTGTTGTAATTTATTACATGTTAGCAAAAGGAAAAAATTTAATTTTAGCCAAAAAAAAAAAAAATTTAAGTCGAACCTTTTCGGAGATTTTGATCTATTAAATGTTTCCATATTTGTTTACATACATTTTACACATCTGCCATTTCTACATGTTTTTATCTACTTCCTACATATACATACACGGCTGTGTGCGAGAGAGAGAGGGAATCAGTCTGCGCTTGGGAGGCCACTGAAATTTCATTTGTTCCTTCTGACTATATTTATTATCCGATCTGATTCAAATTCAATACTCTGATAGATATAGTCATTTTCTATGATTCTGCGTTTTTTGTTTTCCCGTATCTTCAAAATTGTAGATTTTCATCTTTTGTGGGGGCGGAAGGGGGCGTGGCCAAATTTTAAAACAAACTCGTCTCGGTTTGATATCACAGGAGCTTGGATAGAAAGTTTGGTGGTTCTAGCTCTTATAGACTCTGAGAACTAGGGGTCAAAAAATTCGATCAGGCATAGCGCCTACCCCTGTGTGTGAGAGAGAGCGAGAGGGAACGATGCATTTCGAAATGGTTTTCTTCATTGTAGCTATATTTATCATCTGATCTGATCCAGACTCAACAATCTGATAGATATGCTCATTCTCTATGATTCTGCGTTTTTAGTTTTCTCGTATCTTTAAAATTGTGCATGCCACAGATTTTCGTCCTTGGAGTGGGCGGAAGGGGGCGTGGCGAAATTTTGAAATACACTTGTAACAGTGCGTTAGGACAGGAGTCTGGATACAAAATAGTGTTCCTCTAGCTTTTATGGTCTTTGAGCTATAGGCGCTAATGAAGACGGACAGACGGACAGACGGACGGACGGATAGACGGACAGACGGACGGACAGACAGACATAGCTATATCGACTCGGCTATTGATGCTGATCAAGAATATATATACTTTATGGGGTCGGAAACGCTTCCTTCTGGGTGTTACACACATTAATTTTTTGCACAAATCTAATATACCCCTTTACTCTTCGAGTACCGGGTATAAAAAAGAAGTGGACAGAGGTGGCCGAGAATATCCTGATAGACTTGTGGGAGGAAAGGATTGAAGACTTGCGTGGGATGCGCAAAAACACCCACATTTACGAGGAGATGGGACTGGAGCTGAAGCAGCTGAACTACGATTTCTCTACCCAAGAAATCAAAACGAAGCTTGAGAATCTTCGCAGAAAATATGTGTAAGTAAAGACTACAATTATAAGTGCATTAATGATAATAAATATTTAAACTTCTAGATTGGAGAAGTGAATTACGGGACCGAGCGGAGGGTCTCCATCTCAGTGGGTACACTTTGAGAAGGTGGCCTCGAAATCGGTGAACTTCGATGTGCAAATAGAAGAAAGCACATGTAATTAATACACGTAATAGTTTTTGTATATAGTTTTTGTAATTATGTTTATTTAAAATTCAGCTTCAATGTTCTCAAATGAGTCATTGGACGAGACCAATTCCTCGTACTCGGCAGCAGAGGAGCCAGCTGCAAAAAAAAGAAAAGGAAGCAGTGAGCGGGCGGAAATCGTAGAGGAATTGCGGTCCAGCAATGAATCGTCCAGAATGCTGAGAGCTTGGCAGTGATTGCTGAGGAGTCGCGGCGCTGTACCGACCAAGTGGAGCGATTCCTTGGTATTCAGGAGAACTTCCTTGATCTGCTCCAAAAGAAATAAAACATCTTACCAAAATATAAAGATATTGCGTTTCTTATTTTCTCCGCTTCCTTCTTTCGATCGCCCACTGTGAAGTTTAGGCATGGTTGCTCTCTGGCACTCAAGGAGAGCTCTGGGGGGAATACATCTTGTGGCAAGTTGCCATCTCCACTCGAAATTATGTAGTTGTGCAAAACACACGCACACTTGATAATAGCTTTGGCATTCTTTGAAGCATTCTCGATTCCTTTTCCCAGTCGTAGAAACCGTGCCTTTAAAATGGATACGGCTTCATGAGGGTCTTTGAGAAACGGAATACCGAATCTCCCAAAATGGAAACGGGAACCGAAACTCCGCCTCTTTCCTTTGCATTATCCTCAAAGATGCCCGTCATATCAATTAATTGCTTTAATTGCGACGCCTCAAACACTTGAGAGTCATTGCATCTGCCAGGTGCACCAACATTGATGTATTTAAAATTTAAATTTTAAATCAGTGCTCGGCACGCATACACTCAACACGCTCGTGTGTGTAGCAAAAACCCGAACATGCCTGATGGCGAAAACAAAGACAATATAAATAATTATTTATATTGTCTTTGGCGAAACCGTTTTACTGCTTTACACTGCGACAAAATTTGTAGTTAAATGGCAATGTTTCATGCGGAAACTGTCGTATAACATAAAAATTAAAATAAAATAAAACAAAAATAATAAAATAATAAAGAAAACAGCTTGGAAAAAATTTCAAGCGCTCATGGATGACAAAATTCCTCATATAAACGTTTATCTTATATTTTCCAAGTCAATTTCCCCATTGTACTCTTTAATGCGCAATAGGCCGGCTAAATGTTGGTCAGATATTGAATTACATAGCTTTGTTAAAATTATTTTCATGCTGGAAAACGCCACCTCGCAATTGTACGTCGTTCCGAACATTGAGTACAGCTTGTACATTTCAGTTTTCAGGTTCGGATACTTTATGTCTTCAATGCGTACCCAAAATTTGTCTCCAGTTTCAAAAGGAATTTCCAGATCATCCCGCAACTTTAAAAACTCTTCGCGTATTTCAAAATCCAAATCTTTCAATTCACAACTAAGTGGAAAATCATGAACGTAAACCATATTTCGAATCATATTCAAGTCTTGAAAACGATTTCCCATGTTTTCATGCAGCGACTTCACAATCGCTGTGAATTCTTTAATTTTTTGAGAAATATTGATTTTATGTTCAGAGCATATAATCGTTTTTTTTTCTAAATTTACCAAAATATCGTTTTCCAATTGACGAATCAATAAGGAGAGTTTTCGATCAAAATGTTGAATGGATCTTACTAATTCGAAAATTTTTTTATCTTTCCCCTGAAGGTAGAGATTGAGATCATTTAAAATAGCTGTCATGTCACAAAGGAAAGCAAAATCCACTAAAAAATCGGGATTCTCAAGTGCTAAAATAAGATCATCGGTGTCCTTTCCGATGGTTTTCAGAAAACTGGTAACCTCTTTCTTAAATTAAAAAGGCGCTCCAAACATTTTCCTCTACTAAGCCACCGTACTTCCGTGTACATTAATAGATCTCCATGCTCTGCATTTAGATCCTGAATGAACTCTTTAAACTTTCTATGCGTTAAAGCATTATTATCCCTCTTATTTTATTAATTATCTTAAAACATATGTTCATGATGGAAATCATTTTCAACTCCTTAGCAAAGAGGACTTCCTGATGTATTACACAATGGAAAGCCGGGCAACAAAAACCATTCTTTTTCAATATACCTACAAGGCCTTTGTTATTTCCAGTCATTACCTTTGCTCCATCTGTACAAATTGAGCTCAATTTTGTTTTTTCAGCTACTGCGAAAACTTTTGACAAGAGTGTTTCAAACAAAACTTGCCCCGTAACATGGCCTTGAAGAGATATTACATCAAAAACTTCTTCAAAACAAGACAAATTTTCGTCGACAGTTTTGATGCATATTATAAGCTGGCAAATACTATTTATGTTCGTACTTTCATCCAACGATATAGAATAATATTTGCAATTAACCAGTCTTTTCTTAGCAGAAGTATGAATGAATTGGCTTATTTCTTCTGTTCTACGTGTCAGGGTACGTGGAGATAGCGGTAGGTCCTGGCAAAGTTTTAAAATTTCTTTGCCTTTGTCTCCAAAGGAACTTAGGACATCACACATAAGATTCTTACAAAATATCCCATCGGTGAAGAGACGGCATTGCTTTGCTAATGCTAGTGCAATGGTATAGGATGCTTTTCTTATAGCTAAGCTTTACTTCATCTTCCGCTATATATAATAAGAAAAATTTTGCTTGCAATTCCAAAACTTTTTGGACGCGCTCAACCCCTTCTAATTCTTTATACCCGCCATGTTTGTTATTGAAATGTCTTTCAATAGCAAATGAATCGCATTTGCAGGCAATATAATAGCATATAACGCATTGCGCATCGCCATCCATATTTTGGATAAAAAAAAAATTTTCTTCCCACTTCTCGTTGAACATACTTTTCTCCCAGTGTTAAATCAAACAGTTGCGCAGTGTGGTCTTGCATTGTCGACGGCTGAACAGCAACTGAAAACATTTTACTGCACACGCAGTCTAAACAACGAGATAGCAACAGCCGAAGTCGCATTGCCGAAGCCACACAAAGGCTTGCTGCTTTTTTATACTGTCCGTGAGCGGCAGCAGAGACTTTTTCCTATCCTCATTAGATAGGGCCGTGCCGAGCCCTGATTTAAATCGATATTTACGAACAAATAACAGAAGTTATATAAGTTATATTAACGTAAATGAGCTGTTAAAACAAACTTGTGGTCTACCGAGGCCAATAGTAGTATTGAATAACAGCCTTTATAGTTGTAAAAGGTCACGGCATCAGTTTTCGATGGGCTAATTTCGATGTGGGTACCATCTGAAATACACAAGTCCATTACAATAAGCTATTATACTGCAAGTTTGCAAAATTATTACCAACCTATAGAACCAAAACACTGAGGAAACCCCAGCTGTTGTAAGCCTTCCCACACTCCTCTACATTCTCCTGAGTTAATAAATTGGTCGGCAAATAATCAGGCGACAGAGCTTTCCAGACCAGCAAACAAAAGTCTTTAAATATCATACAGACCGAAGCTGCCGATACCCCGAAGAGTCTTCCTACAGTGCGGTATTCTGCCGATGATCCCAGCGCGAACAGGGCGATGGCTACCCTCTTGTCCAGTGAAAGGCCTAAGATTAGTATCCCTCTTGGCCATTGCCGAAAGCCTTCCAACCAGGTCATCAAAAGCGACTCGAGTCATGCGAAACTGCTCTTTGAAAAACTCCTTGCTATTGGACGGAACATCCAGCTCCCAAAACTGGCCAAACCGTTCCTAAACATTTTAATTAAAATGAGTCTGATAGCAAACAACAAAATGGTAACACAAGAACTTACAAGGGTCCAAAAAGATCTTTTGGGATGCTCTGACTCCAACTTTAAAAGTGCCACTTGAAAATTAAAGTGGGCCGCACTCAATTTTTGTTTGGTGGAGCCAACGATAGCTTCAGATAGGGCGGATTCCTCCTTAACAAGCTCCATAAACAATTGGGAGCTCGTTGTGAACATCCCAAATGCACCGTTTTCCACGTTTAATAATAAATCGCTCATTATTTCTTTAAATTTCAATGAAAATGATTTCCCTCTTTATCTTCTTACTCACAAGGTTTGTTTACTTTAGCAGCCCGAACAGCTGACAAAATGATGCGAAAAAGATGCGGCTTGAGTGTAAACGCCACGCATCATTTTTCCGCACCTTCGACAATGATGCGGCAGTGTAAAAAGGCTATTAGGGATATGTTGGTCGCCAGATCTTCGCAGAAGATTCCTGCTCCTGTCCCCTCGGCTGTCTTTGAGCCGTCACTGAAGATGGACAGCTCGCTCTGTGTAAGGACAGTGTTTTGCTTCCATTCCCCCCTGTCCGGTATGTGTCCCATGAATTTTCTTTTCCACGAGAGCTCTGGCACACAGTAGTCACTCAACCTCACCGTGGCCGTAGTGCGATGGCTTGAAGAACCGTGCCGCAAGTAGTCTCGCGGCACTTGCCTCCGCCTGGCACTTAAGATGAATGTCTATCTGTGTCAGATTCAATATGGTGTCTAGAGCCGCCTGGTGGATTTAAGAGATCCGGTGACCCCGAGGCATGCTACTCGTTGGACTCTACGGAGGTTTTCTATGTAGGATTTAGTGTTGACTGCCTCCCACCATACCAAACCTCCGTATGTCAGAATGGGTCGTACAACCGCTGTGTACAACCAATGGATGATGCATGGTTGTAGGCCCCATTTTCGTCCGAAGGTACTTCTCTTTCTTTCCTCCGTGTTCCGTTTCCATGAGAGTTTGGAGGCAAGGATGACGCCAAGATACTTGGCTTCGCTCGATAGCTTGAGTGTCGTTCCCCCGATCGTGGGAATTTTGAAACTCGGTATCTTATATCTACATGTACGTGAGAACAGCACCAGTTCGGTTTTCTGGGGGTTCACCCCTAGGCCGTTTTGGCGAGCCCATCTTTCGGTCGCTCCTAGTGCAGATTCCAACAGTTCACTGATTGTGGGAAGAAACTTTATCGTTACCAGTATCACTAGATCGTCCGCGTAGGCTGCGACCGTATGTCTACTTCTCCTCAGCTGCAGAAGAAGGTCATTGAGAACTAGGTTCCACAGTAGTGGGGATATAACTCCTCCCTGTGGGGTGCCTCTTGTGACCGCTTTCCTCGAGGAGGAGATACCTAGGTTGGCATTTATCGTTCTGCTCCTGAGAACGCTATCCAGCCATCTGGTTACCATCGGCTGTGTGCCAATATTGGCTAATGCAGCTGTGATTGACTCGATCCTGACGTTATTGAAGGCGCCCTCTATATCGAGGAAGGCCGCCAGTGCGTATTCCTTATGGCTAAGAGTCTTTTCGACTTGCCCAACTACTTCGAGCAGTGCGGAATCCACTGATCTACCTTTAAGGTAGGCGTGTTGAGCGCCGCTGAAGACTCGTTCGTTGAGCATAGATCTTATATGTAGATCCATTAGGCGTTCCATCGCTTTCAACAAAAACGAGGACAGGCTGATTGGTCTGTAGTCTTTGGGTGAGACGTGGTTTATCTTTCCAGCCTTGGGGATGAAGACCAATCTCACCTCCCTCCATCCTTGGGGTACGTACCTGGATAGAAGGCATCCTTTAAAAATTCTCTCCAGCCACGGCAGTAGGTGTGAACATGCCATCTGCAGCATGGCTGGTCTGATCTCATCTGCCTCCGGGGATTTGTAGGGACTGAATGAATTTCCGACCCCATAAAGTATATATATTCCTAATCAGCATCAATAGCCAGACTCCTGTGATATCACATTGTTAGTCGAACCTTTTCGGAGATTTTTATCTATTAGATGTTTCCATTTTTGTTTACATACGTTTTTTACTTCTGTCTTTTCTACATGTCTAAATCTACTTCCTACATAGGCATACACGGCTGTGTGCGAGAGAGAGAGAGGGAATGAGTCTGCGCTTGGAAGGCCACTGAAGTTTCATTTGTTCCTTCTGGCTATACTAATGATCCGATCTGATCCAGATTCATTTTCTATGATTCTGCGTTTTTGTTTTTCCCCTATCTTCAAAATTGTAGATTTTCGTCCTTTGTGAGGGCGGAAGGGGGCGTTGGCAAATTCTGAAACAAACTCGTCTCGGTTTGATATAACAGGAGCTTGGATAGCAAATTTGGTTGATCTAGCTCTTATAGTCTCTGAAATCTAGGCGTCAAAAAATTCGATCAGGCATAGCGCCCACCCCGGTGTGTGAGAGAGAGCGAGAGGGAACGATGCATTTCGAAATGGTTTTCTTCATTGTGGCTATATTTATAATCCGACCTGATCTAGATTCAATACTCTGATAGAAATGGCCATTCTCTATGATTCTGCGTTTTTACTTTTCTCGTGTCTTTTAAATTGTGCATTCCACAGATTTTTGTCTTTTGTGTGGGCGAAAGGTGGCGGGACGAAATTTTGAAATACACTTGTAACAGTGTCTGGATACAAAATTAGGTTGCTCTTGCTTTTACAGTCCCTGAGCTATAGGCGCTAATGAAGATTGATGCTGATCAAGAATATATATACTTTATGGGGTCGGAAACGATTCCTTTTGGGTGTTACACACATCCATTTTTTCAACAAATCTAATATACCCCTATACTCTTCGAGTACCGGGTATAAAAACTAAGACACTCAAGCGCCTTTACCCAGCATATGATTCTTAGCCCTCTGTTTTTAAAGTCTTCCCACGACTCTGAAAAGTAAATTGAAGCTAGCGTGGGTATGTTCTAGAATACAAAAATAAAACTAAGAAAAAAAGAGCCAGAAGTTACGAACAAAGTAAAACTTGTTTTTAATGAAATTTTATATATACCCTAACCTATATTCAATTCAATCTAAGTGCCAGTATCATGATATACTTTCCTGTAAAAAATATTGATTCAATTATTTTTTTTACCTTATTATTTTACTTTTTGAATGGGTACTAGGACCAAAGATCCAAGTGCCGACCTAAAACGCAACACTTTCGTTAATGAGTTTTTGGTAGGGACAGAGAATCCGCAGTGGGAATGGTGCAAGATACCAGCACGGCGTGCATTTAAGAACCGGCAAAGACGCAGTGACCTTCGCTTTTGACTTTTGCCCAGTAGGCTAGTACTGTCTATCGTTGGGTCTGACCGTCCAAGCGTTGCTCTGTGCCCCGTCAGGGGTGACGTTCCACATTGCGCAACACACCAGCCGATGCAGAGCGTTAGCGATGTGCATTTTTGGTACCGGGTATAAACGGTACTCGAAAAGTATAGGGGTATATTAGATTTGTGGTGATAACGGTTGTGTGTAACACCAAAGACAATATAAATAATAAGATGAGTATCGCCCGTACAATTTCAATCGTGAGCAGCGAAGTTTTCTGTATATGCCTAAGTGCGCGCTGTCTCGCTCGCACGAAGAAGATAAGAGAGAATGAGTTTGCATGTGTGAGTACACACAGAGCTGCAAGCACTTATGTGTGCGTATTTGTGCCGAGCTGCCGAATTTTGACGAGACGTAAACAAGACAGAAATGTATTTGCTGAGAATTGGGGAGGGGGGAAAAAAATTCGTTTGCGATTCTCATTCGGATAATAAAATTGCATTATTCATTTAAATAGTAATAATAATATAATTCTTTAATATACTAATACTAATACTAATGTAATATATTTACATTAAATATATGACCCATTTTGAACATTTGATATTAGGTATACGATTATTATGGTTTTAAAATTATCGAGTAATTCTATCCAACCTGTTCAATCGCAAAATCAACCCCTATAACGCAATTCGCCTTTCAAGAAATTGTATCAAATTGTCTTGTCTTCTTTGCACAAGATTACGTACAAACGCACATACATGCATGCATAAGAACTTCAAAATTCTTTGCATATTAAGTCGACCCACAAATACCCAACAGACATTTTATCGAATGTGAAGTCATTTATCACATAGATTATGTATTTTTACATAGGTACATTCCTTCATTATATTCGCGTATAGTACATTAAACAAAATTTGCATATAAGGGGTATACAAAATACTACTTTTTTTGTATTATGAGCAAGCGTCTTCAAATAGTGTCATAGTCCGCAATGAGTTCTAAGGTATTCGGTATTTCGTTGAGCGCGGCGTCGTCAATAACCAATACAAACAAGCAGACCTAACATGTGTGCACACGTACAGTTGAATCTCAGCCTCACGTATAGGACGAGAGAGCGGTTCGTTCTCTTTCTCTCTGTCTATCTGTCTCTCTCTGTTTGTGAAGAGCCACACGAAAAGCCACCCAGCCAAAATGGACTCCAAAAATTTTGTATGGCGAGATTTATCTTACTATTTATATTGTCTTTGGTTTTACACACATCCATTTTTTCAACAAATCTAATATACCCCTTTACTCTTCGAGTACCGGGTATAAAAATTAAAGATCAATACGGAACCATAAGAAATTTTTGTAAAAAGTTTAAATTTAATTTACAATTTAAAAAAAATGCACTCCACCCTTATATACATCTATCAAAATTCCAAAGAAGAATTGTTGCACTAATAAAAAAACAAGAATTGTTACTTTAATAAAAATGCTAGCTTGTGTTTCTCCCAGTTGCAATATTTCTTTAAAATGTTTTAGCGAAACTGGTTCCCAGAACATGACTAAAGAAAATCCGGTGAAGAGCTCTTGAAAAAATCATAAACAAAGTTTCCACGGCGCACATGCTTTACAATTTGTAGTATTTGTGCCTTCTGATTCCTCAGATTCTGCACGCAAGTGGTTTTAACTTTAACTGTGTCTTAACATCTGCGCAGGGGCGAACTAGATGCGGCTGGCAAATTTCCCTTCAAGGCAACGTACACGTACGGTATTCATTTGGGACCATCATCATCTCGACCTCAGCGACATCGTCGCATTACGTAAAAGCGCGTTTACGACTGCATTTGAACACTTATGCACACGCACATTGAGAGACAGAGAGAGAGAGAGAGAGATAGAGAGACAGCTAACAGGTTAAGTGCGACGAGAGATTTAAAAGTGTGCAAATAACGGAGACAGAGACCATAAAGCTTAGATACGCAGATACGAGGCGTGGTCTCTCTCATTTCAGTTCTGTATTTTTCCTCACTTTTTGTTTCCTTTTAAAAATTTTCCCATAAGCCGCACTGCTGGTTTATTTTTGTAGCGTGACATTAAATGGCTTTTCAGCTTTCAGATACGAAAAAACCAAAAACGCAGGACCATGGAAAATAGCCGTATGTACCAGACTGCCGAATCTGGATCAGGTCGGATCATTATTATAGCCAGAAAGAACAAATGAAATTTCAGTGGCCCCGCGCTTTCCAAGCGCTTTCTCATTCCCTCTCTCTCTCTCTCTCGCACACATTTCCACGAGTCGTAGTAAAGACGT
This sequence comes from Drosophila helvetica, assembly GCA_963969585.1. NCBI lineage: Eukaryota > Metazoa > Arthropoda > Insecta > Diptera > Drosophilidae > Drosophila > Drosophila helvetica. Next base: position 18,269,579 of record OZ018402.1, on the reverse strand, counting down.
ATGTAGATGTGGAAATGTAGATAAGACAGATGTGAAAAACAAATGCAAACAAAAATGGAATGGGTTCGACTTAATTATACCCGGTACTCGAAGAGTAAAGGGGTATATTAGATTTGTGCAAAAAATTGATGTTTGTAACACCCAGAAGGAAGCGTTTCCGACCCCATAAAGTATATATATTCTTGATCAGCATCAATAGCCGAGTCGATATAGCTATGTCTGTCTGTCCGTCCGTTTGTCCATCTTCATTAGCGCCTATAGCTCAGGGACTGTAAAAGCAAGAGCAACCTAATTTTGTATCCAGACACTGTTACAAGTGTATTTCAAAATTTCGTCCCGCCACCTTTCGCCCACACAAAAGACAAAAATCTGTGGAATGCACAATTTAAAAGACACGAGAAAAGTAAAAACGCAGAATCATAGAGAATGGCCATTTCTATCAGAGTATTGAATCTAGATCAGGTCGGATTATAAATATAGCCACAATGAAGAAAACCATTTCGAAATGCATCGTTCCCTTTCGCTCTCTCTCACATACAGGGGTTGGCGCTGTGCCCATTCGTCCAGATGAGCGCCTAGATCTCAGAGACTATTAGAGCTAGAGCAACCAAGCTCTCTATCCATGCTCCTGTGATATCACGTCAGTAAAAATTTTATATAATAATCTCCGAAAAGGTTGACTTAATTTTTTTCTTCTTTTTTGGCTAAAACTAAATGGATCCCTTTTGCGAACATGTAGTAATGTAATTTATTACAAGCTCACATACATATATACTGACTGAGTACCGGGTATAAAGTAGAGCCGCGGCTCACAACGTTCCCCCTCGTTTTTTTTCGTATTACAAAATCATTTTCGATTTCACCATTTCAATAATAATGACAGTTTACTAGATTATTAAAATTTCGCACAAGTATTCATGCTGACTTTAGTTTTACTTTCATTGGGACGCTTGTTTACGTTTGTGTACTTTTTTTAGGCATCAGAATGTCAGCGACACGTTTCCAACAGCGACAATTTATCATAAATATGCATGGGCACATTCATAACCTCGTACGTAAATGTGCTGCATATAAATCCAGGTCTTGTGTGGAGCTGCCTGCCGGCGCCATGGACAAAGCTCCGAGCGCCCTTGTGCGGCTCGTTTCTTGTTTATGCCGCTGTCAGCGCTCGTTTAATTCAACATTAGCGCCTTACAGTAGTCCGAGAGGTGAGCCCCGCTTGCCGATTCAGAACCTTTGTGCGCCCCCGGCCATTCGCACACACTTTTCCAGGTCGTTCTTTTGCTGTTTACCGTGACTTTTTTTTCCAAATTGTTAAACTGTCAAATAAATTACACGGGAAATCGTACAAAAGAACTGACGCAGTTGGGCTTCTTCGTTGGAGCTCAACTTTTGTGGGGCACATGTATAGGCACATTAGCAAATTATGCGGCTAGGCTTTGTGGGTCGATTTTTCGATTGTCGGTTTGTAGCGCAAAAATGAGTTTTTACATTTTTTAGTTTTCAGTCGATGGGGCCGCACTTATTTCCTTTTTGATTATGATTATATATGGGTGATTATATATTATTGTTGCAGGTGTCATCAAATAAGAACGAATATTATATAAAACTGTGTATATTTAAAAAACATGTGATTATCAGACGATCCACCAGAGTTCAACCAGTTCGGATAGTTATACCCATATGACATTAGACTTTGAAGCTGGACTAACTTGAAAAATAGAGACAGCCTTATGCAAGAAGCATGCAGTGAGAGCGAGATAGATATATGCGTCCAGTTGTTTTTCCAGTTGAGCTGGGAGCAGCGCTGCGGCAGAGATTATCGATTGCTATAGTTTCTGGATACGATTTTGCTGGCTTGGTGGCAATGTGTGTTGTATAATATCATAAATGCAGTGTTTATAATTCGTAAAAAGAGGAAGACGAAGATGAAAAAAATGTAAACAAAATGGCAAGCATATTGGATTTACACAGACGAAAAATGCTTTGTGCAGCTTTTTTAATAGTTCAAAATAATAGTATGATTGCGTGTCACATGCTGAAACAGCAGAACAAAAAAAAGAGAAATATTTGGTTGGCGAAATGGCTATTGAAACGCGAGTTAGAAGGTAAGTACATAAGGTAAGCACAGGTGCTTTACGTGTTTGATTTTATATAGGGTATGCGAAGAATCCCAAACGTGAGGGAAGTTCTTAACAAGATTTATAAGGAACACGGTAGCTTCCTCCGTTCACCAAATTTTTAGTAAGAATTTGTTTACAGTATACAAATGCTTCCCGCCGCAAAGCAAAACATATGTTCAACTACTGCACGACGTTTACCAGCATTAATTTATCCATGTCTATCATGCTATCTCTCTCTTCGCAGCAAATTTAGCAAAGTCTAATGTCATATGGGCATTACTGAATGCTGGCTGCAGCTCGTTATATGTATGTACATATGTATACATATATGTACATATGTGCTCAACAAAAAATTATTATTATATTATTATTAATGATTTCATGCCAATGGGGGAAAGCAAAAAGAATACATACATATATGCAAAAATATGTAAACAAGTTTCAGCAACGGTCAATACTCAGCCTGTGAGATGGGTACCATTGCCACACCTTACCAGACTAATCAAAAGGTTTTGGCTCATGCAAATTCTCTATAGCAAATTAAAGCATGGAAATAACAAGCGATTGTCTCAAATTAAAAGAGTTTCTTGGTCATATTAAAGCATCCACACATACTAGTACGAGTACATGGTCACAGGGATATTAAAAGAGGCGAGCAGGCGGGCGCTTCAGACTTTTTGGAAAGTCGAGCAGATTTTGGTATGGAAAAGTTTGTCTGGAAAAAGCCGCTTAGCCTAGTTAAATAAAAGTGCTACAAGAGCTCAGGCGGCACACAAGCACTGGTCGGGCCTGGCCTTAAACTTCAACTGTTACATGGAAATCGTCACAAAATTCGCCTTCCACACTATAAATGCATTTGCCCTTCAAAATCAAATTCAGGCTGACAATCGGGGTGGTATTTCAAATTTCAATTTACGATACTCAAATTTTAAGCCCCACTCCGCTCTTTTAGGCTGTTAATCGCCCTCACCTTTTCGACTTACTTTCACAAAAAGGGCATGCAGACAGTCTATTTATTCATGCCAGATGTGCGGTCCTACTTAAGTTTAGCTTACGCCAGGTTGGCATTCAAATATTTATGGTAATAAAAAGAACAAAAAAGATAGTCTATAAATATGCAATGAAGGTTGAGCAGTAACGGTACCAAAGCCTCAGAGCATTTTTCAATCAGTAGATATGCTTTATTGCTTTTTAAACTAAAATGTATAAACTGGCACTGCATCAATTCTTAAATGGCGAAGTTAATTAGCAGCAGCTGCTGCCTTTAATTTCATTATCCGTCGACTCCTGACTTCTGCGTCCTGATTCCTGACTGCATTACGAGTATCTTCGGCAAAATAAGTTTGGAATACATTTTGGGCACACAAATGCTCATCTACAAAGGTCGTAAAAAGTTTAACGTGTTCTCAAACTCGTCCAGAACCATCGATGGATTTTTTGGTAGCCGAAAACTTTTTAAAAGTTTCAAATTGTTGCACGGCAAATGACACGCGCTTGTCGTGTATCTCTGCAGTCTGTGTGTTAATCTGTTGAAATTTGCGTTTTAATAGAAATCTGTTTGTTTTTCAGCTTTTCTCTTCCTGGATGCTTGTCCCATGCTTAAGTGTTGACGGCAGGCCCCACGTGGGTGGATATAAAAATGCTTATTGCCTTTAATTACGTGATTTCGCTTTTGAACATTTTTTACACACTTTGTGACAGCTGTGTTGACAGATGCATTAAGTGTATTGGATTTTACTATTGACGACGAGGTCATACAAATATAATTTAATTAATGTAATGGCTCCAAACAGTCCTGCTCCAGAGGCCAAACATCGTTTACTTTTCATTTTTAAGAGCTCCTGTTTACACATTTTCTTGTAATCGATGTTTATTTTTTTCATCAATTCTGACAAACCAAAACATCTGACCTGGTTGTTTTCTAAAAACGCAGCATGATATTTTTCAATTACTTGTTTTGAAGCAAAACGACGGCAGGCACATCTCAGATGCATTTGACATGTCTGATGAACTGTGGGAAACAGCATAAAAATTTAAAATTGAATTGCTAATGGTCAAACCATTAATTTGATGCACTTACATTTTTAATTAAATTTGGCGGGAACCATCAGTCTTTAGCTAACTGTTCTGTAAAGCGCATGTTGCGAGCTGTAATTTGTGCTGTTATGCGTAAAAATTTATTTTTTGCGGGTTCCGATAAACGAATCGATCTCCGTCAGATGGTGCCACGAATCCAAAAAGTACTCTGACCAATTTTTTCCCAGTCAAAATTTGAGGTTGGGTTAGAACAAAATTATTTATAAAGAAGTCACAATCTAAGTTTCCATAGTTATTCTTTCAAATTTATCTTAATGGACCAATATGTCATCTATTTTTTATACCCGGTACTCGAAGAGTAAAGGGGTATATTAGATTTGTGCAAAAAATTAATGTGTGTAACACCCAGAAGGAAGCGTTTCCGACCCCATAAAGTATATATATTCTTGATCAGCATCAATAGCCGAGTCGATATAGCTATGTCTGTCTGTCCGTCCGTCTGTCCGTCTGTCGTCTGTCTGTCCGTCCGTCTGTCCGTCTTCATTAGCGCCTATAGCTCAAAGACCATAAAAGCTAGAGGAACACTATTTTGTATCCAGACTCCTGTCCTGTTACAGGTGTATTTCAAAATTTCGCCCCGCCCCCTTCCGCCCACTCCAAGGACGAAAATCTGTGGCATGCACAATTTTAAAGATACGAGAAAACTAAAAACGCAGAATCATAGACACTGACCTTATCTATCAGAATGTAGAATCTGGATCAGATCGGATAATAAATATAGCCACAATGAAGAAAACCATTTCGAAATGCATCGTTCCCTCTCGCTCTCTCTCACACACAGGGGTAGGCGCTATGCCTGATCGAATTTTTTGACGCCTAGTTCTCAGAGACTATAAGAGCTAGAACCACCAAACTTTCTATCCAAGCTCCTGTGATATCAAACCGAGACGAGTTTGTTTTAAAATTTGGCCACGCCCCCTTCCGCCCCCACAAAAGATGAAAATCTACAATTTTGAAGATACGGGAAAACCAAAAATGCAGAATCATAGAAAATGACTATATCTATAAGAGTATTGAATTTGGATCAGATCGGATCATAAATATAGTCAGAAGGAACAAATGAAATTTCAGTGGCCTCCCTAGCGCAGACTGATTCCCTCTCTCTCTCGCACACAGTCGTGTATGTATATGTAGGAAGTAGATAAAAACATGTAGAAATTGCAGATGTAAAAATTTTATGTAAAAAAATATGGAAACATCTAATAGATCAAAATCTCCGAAAAGGTTCGACTTAAATTGTTTTTTTTGGCTAAAATTAAATTTTTTCCTTTTGCGAACATGTAATAAATTACAACAAGCTCACATACATACATACTGACTGAGTACCGGGTATAAAGTAGAGCCGCGGCGCAGACGCGGCTCATAACGTTCCCCCTCGTTTCCTTTTGAAATTAAGATTAGTTTTGTTGTATGAAAACCCGTTTACTTTTCATCGGGGTCGGAAACGCTTCCTTCTGGGTATTACACCATTTTTCAGAGATGTGTTTACTCCATGACAGTGTCCTACTGAAGGTTATCCCAAGATTAACTGCATGGTCTTCATAGCAAATAGCTGTATTGTCTATTACATATACATCAAGGTTGTCAGTATAAACCACATTTTACCAATTACCATGCACTTCGATTTTTTTGGATTTATCCCTAAGCCATTTTCTTTTGCCCATTTCTCAATTATAGAAAGCATTCTATTACATGTACTAACACAAACATTTCTATCTTTGACAGGACTACTAACATAGATTTTAACGTCATCGGCATATATGTAAGTGTACTTCACATTCTGACAAGACACTAGGTAGATCATTAACATATATGGAAAACAGTAAAGGGCCTAACACTAATCCCTGAGGGACTCCCCGCGTAAGTTCGCTAAAAGTGGAAACACACGTACCAGATACTACAGCCTGTAATCTGTTTGAAAGATACGACTTAATGAAATTGACTGCAGTCTCAGAAAAGTTGAATAAATTCGTCAGTTTTGTGCAGAGAATATTGTGATTCACTGAGTCGAATGCTGTACTGTGGTCTAGAAGTGTTAAAAATGTTACCTTGTTCTTGTCGAGTTGCTGCCGAATATCTTCTACAACATCCGTTATTGCACTCACACAGCTTCTTTTTTTTCGAAAACCCGACTGCTTTTGGCTTAATAACGAGGTGTTAATCAAAAAGTTTTCAATTTGTAAGGACATGAGATTTTCTAGTACTTTTAAAAGGAACGGAAGTATCGAAATAGGTCTAAAGTCATTGTTAGATTTTGGGACCAGCAAAATTTTCGCATATTTCCATTCAGTCGGGAACATGGACGTAGTTATGGCCGTGTTCAGAATATAGGTGACGTGGGATAAGATTTTGGGGAGTAAGATTTTTAAAAATTTCGGGCTTATGTTATCTAGGCCTTCAGCGTTAGAATTCACCTTCAAAGACAAGGTGACGTCACACTGATTGACACATACAAAGCTGAAACTATTATTACAGAGTGGGATTGTATCCAGGTAATTGTTACAAGTCGCTTCAGGTACATCAATTGTTTGGACGTTGACGTGCAATGACTGCACCATCAAGTGGCCCATGGGACACCAGCCGAATGCTGTTACGCGCGAATCCCAGGCCAAAACGCAGCCCTCCTCCCACCCAACCGACCGAGGGGCGCTGTCGCAAAACGCGCGACTCGTTAACCGAACCGATCGCGATCATGCAGGAAAGATAGATGTTAGACTAGTATTCGAGGAAAATTAGAACTAATCTTACTAAAGGAGTTAATCATGCATTAAAACTATCGTACACCACAACTACAATTACTAACTACGAGAAAGGTATGTGAGTATTAGTAATTTAAGAAGAGGAAGGGAATTAGTTGCCGATATAATATGGTAGAGGGAATTATAATCCGAGCATAAAACTCTAAAAGGTTCATGCTAGGAGTAATTCGATCTACAAATCGGAAGGAACAAAGGTATATAATTTCTAGTAATTCTAATAGGAATCGTGAAGTTTATGCGGCTCAACAAGTCAGGCCTATCTACGTCACCCTTGATCAAGTTGTGCACAAAAATCACACCAAGCATTGTTCTACGGTTAACTAAAGATGGAAGGTTTATTAAAAGCGATCTACTAGAGTAAGACGGCAGTCTCACACTTGCATCCCAGTTGAGGCCGCGTAGAGCGAAAATTAAAAAGTTTTTCTGTACTGATTCTATACGGTCCTGGTGTACTTTGTACTGAGGGCACCATACACAAGAACCATATTCTAAAATCGGACGAACAAGCGATACATAGAGAGTCTTTGTTATATAGGGGTCGTCAAATTCCTTTGACCACCTCTTTATAAACCAAAGCACGCCCATGGCCTTATTTACCATGGTAGAAATGTGTTCAGAAAACTTTAACTTGGGATCTAAAAGAACACCAAGATCATCAACTAGGGTAATTCTCTCGAGAGAACCCCCGCCTAGTGTGTAAGGAGCCAGAAAGGCGCTGGAGCGATGAAATGTCATTACTTTACATTTCGAAGCATTAAGGTATAACAAATTTTCACAACACCATGACTGAAAAGTATTAAGATCGGATTGCAACCTGGAGTGAGATAAGCTGTCCTTGAACTGGACACACAGCTTAACATCATCCGCATACATAAGTACTCGAGAGTATGTTAATACCGAAGGCAGGTCATTTATAAAGAGTGTAAAGAGTAGGGGGCCTAGATGGCTGCCCTGTGGTACGCCCGAAGTAACCATAACTGGTGAAGATAGGGAGTTTTTGAAGAGGACTCTTTGGGACCTGGAACAAAGGTAGCTAGAAATCCATCTCAAGAGATTGGGTGGAAACCCTAAAAGGTCAAGTTTTTGTGCTAGGAGAGTGTGGTTTACAGAGTCGAATGCTTTACTGAAATCTGTGTAAATGACATCCGTCTGTAGATTACCTTGGAAGCCTTTAATGATAAAGGAGGTGAACTCCAATAAATTCGTGGTTGTTGATCTCCGCCTTATAAATCCATGCTGGGCTGGAGATATAAGTGATCTGCAAAGATGCTGCAGGTGCGGAGTTAAAATTTTCTCAAACACTTTAGGAATTGCGGATAACTTTGATATACCTCTGTAGTTCTTCGCGTCAGACTTACTACCTTTCTTATGGAGAGGAATAATGAACGACTCCTTCCATATGGAGGGGAAGCATGAAGAGTTAATGGACAGGCTGAATAGTTTAAGCAACGGTCCACACAGAGACTCGGCGCAGTATCTAAGTACACAGCCGGGAACTCCGTCCGGACCCGGTGAAAACACCGGCTTAACTTTCCGGAGGTCAAGAAGCAGAGAGCTTTCATTTAGCAAGGGACTGAAGATGCCGTTCGACCTGGGTAAACCGTATGGGTACGGCTGCCCGGAGTAGCATTCCTGAGAATAGGTTGTTTGGAAGTATTGGGCAAAAAGATCGGCAATTGCCTGATCAGTGTTTGCCGACGTATTAAGAAATGATAGCGAGGATGGATGAGCGGACGTTTTACGCTTACTGTTTACGAAGCTGTAAAACTGCTTAGGGTCCTGAGAAAAACGTATCCTGCATCTAGATAGGTAGTTCTTATAGCACTGGGAATTAAGAACTGAAAAGTTTGACCGAGCCATTACATAGCGAGAGAGAGAAGAAGGAGAGCCAACTTCTTGAAATTTTTTGTAAAGTCTTGATTTTAAGTTTTTTAGACTGGATAACTCTTTGGTAAACCAAGGGGGCTTCCCAGATCTAATAGGACAGGAAAGTGGGACACAAGACTCAAAAAGTGAGTCAAGTGCCTCATAGAAAATGTTTGTGCATATTGTAACATCAGTGCACAAATACAAAGCGGACCAATCAAAATACCTAATGAGGTTATTAAGCTTCGCAAACTCGGCTTTACGAAAGCAGCGGACACATTGAGGTAGCCTACCCGACCGATCCAATGCGGTTGGTCCTATATCGAGTGACACTTCAAGTGTAGGATGGTAGGCGTCTTCAGGTATAGTGAGCGGAGGGACTCGGGTTAACAACGCAATGGTCGGATCCGTTACAAAGCACAGATCAAGAAATCGACCCAGGGAATTATTCACATGGTTGACTTAGGACAGGGATAAGTCGAGTAAGCCGTCTATAAAGTCATGTCGTGACATGGGGACTAGGTTATTAGACTCGTTTACCGAAGACCAAACAGTTCCTGGTAAATTGAAATCCCCAAGAACTATCATATGATCTTTATCCGATAGCGAGGAAGAAACAGCGCTTAAGGCGGACAAGTGCTGCTCATAAATTGCGATATCCGAAGAAGGTGGAATATACGAGCATGTAATAAAGACTGAAAAAGCGGGAAGAATCAGTTTTATACACAGGAATTCCAGTTCTTGTTGAATCTGGACTGTAAAATGTTCCGACGTGAAGTTAGAGTCCACTGCAATCAGAACCCCACCTGCACGTCGAGACGAACGGTCATTTCTAAAGATTGTGTACCGACCTGCCAAAACTTCAGAACTAAGAATTTCCGGTTTTAACCAGGTCTCTGTAAACACAATTACATGGGATGCAAATGCGACGCTATCCCGAAACAGAGTGCTGAGCTTACTACGCAAGCCTCTAACATTCTGGTAGGTGATTAAGAGAGAGGAAGTTAGTTTTTTGGATGGGTGGACTGGGAAGATGAGGATGGAGCACTGGCCTGACTAGTATTAAGAGTTATTGGGAGCCTACTCTTCTTCTTTGCCTTAAAATCCTTCACCACCATGTTCTCTGGCCAAAATTTGGCAGAGCAAATGGTGTCAAAATGAGTTGGGGAGACGCTTATTTTGAATGAAGCTACATCCCTGGCATAAGAGAAGTTAAACTTCTCCACCTTTAAACCGTCGGCTTGTATATTGCTTTGAATAAAAGCAGTAACGTCATCTATAGTGGTGTAAGGGGCAAGCCGTGAGACAAATATTTGTCGTTTAGGTGTAGGTGTGATCACCACCAATCTTGGGTTTGGCACCACAGACCTTGTACCTGTGATGGCAATACCCGGTGGTCCGGGTCGTATGTTTGTTGGTGGGATCGAAGTGGACGGGATATTAGTAATGCTGGCGGGCTCGACGGACACGGACGCTACGGAAATTTCTGGTTGTACGTTCTCCGAAGTGATAAATTCGGCTGCCGAATTTGCATCACCAGCAGCTGTCGTTGCCCTTGGAATAGCAAACGATATCGGCTGCTGCACAATTGGAGTGGTCGGAGTCGGTTGTTCGGCAACGGGCGGCAGAGGGACAGTTGGGGCTTGCAGATCCCGCGGAGTGACCTTTTTTCGCCTAGGAGACTCATTCAGCAGTTGCAAACTGATAAATAAAGACTCCATGGCTACGAGCCGATCGTACTGCTTTTTAAAGCCCACGGTCAGCTCCTTAAAGCCATTCCGCGTCTGCCCCATAAACCTGGCAATCTCTATGTGAGCCCCCCGGCATGCCTCACAACAGTAGAACAAGCCATTATGCTTGGAAATTGCATCACCCACGAGGCCTGAGTACCCAGCGCACTTTGCGTGCATTGCTTTTCTGCAAAGATAGCAGGGGATACTCGACTGATCAGGGGTGACCACCTGTTTGCAGGTTTTTTTGGTACAGATAATAGGTGATTCCATTTTAAATACAATAAACAAAATTTATTTCAAAACAAATAGAAATCAGACCAGTGTGCCAGGCAAACGCTTAAAGCGGAATTAGTAAAAACTGAGCGGAGAGAGGAGAGCGGTTGCAGCAGCTGCAATGAAAGAGAGAGAGAGCGCTACTACACGGAAAGTATTGAGAGCGAGAGAAGAAGAACAGTTATTTATGTTTGGGTTATAGGGAGAGAGTGATGCTAAAGCACAGATTACAAGATGAGAGCGGGCTAAATTCAATGTGAGAGCGTACTTACGAAAAGCAACAACAAAAACACAATGTTAACCGACGCAGAAAAGAATTATTAAATTATGATTTACACAGTCAATAGGCATGCACTCGCGATTCAGGATAGACTTTAAGTTAGCAAGTTAATTTGTTAGTTCGCAAAAGATTTATTTTGGACAAACACCGGTTGCTTATACAAAATAAGTGAAAAATGAGCGGAGCGCAATGAAAAAACGCGTCTGAACACTACGAGAGAGATAGACGATATCGAAAACTTTTTGTTGAGATCTTCGACATCTATATTATGCTCAATCTTCTGCTTGCAATTTCCTATACCTAAACTGTTCATCTCACTCCATCTGTGCTTAATGGTAGAACAATTTCGAAACTTGGCGGTATAGTAATCGCACTTAGCAGTCCTTATTCCTTTGTTAACAATTGCTCTTAACTCTTTGTACCTTAAACGAAAGTCGCCCGTTTTGTATCGCTTCCACTTAATGAAAGCAACATCATGCTGATGACTTAGTCTTTTAATTTCAGTGCTGAACCAAGGATTCAGTCTTGGTTTTATAATCTTGGTTTTTAGTGGTACAAACTTGTTGAAGAGGTACAGAATATGGCTGTTTAGAACACTCAATTGACAATCAAAATGGGGAGATTGGTATATTGATACCCAGTTACATGCATTAAATTCTTGTTCTAGTTCATTATAGTCTATATTTTTATAGTCTCTACACGTAAATGAATTAGTTTTATAGTCCAAGGTCAAGTCATATGTCAGACAAAATAGGTCATGTTTAGAAAAAGCTGATACTGAAACCTGGTCATAAAGTAAAGTCTTACTAGGGTCATTGGTGAAAAAGATGTCAAGAAGTGTATCACAGGTACTGCTGAAGTGAGTAGGCATTAGCCCGAAATTTTTAAAAATCGTACTCCCTAAAATCTTATCCCACGTCACCTATATTCTGAACACGGACATAACTACGTCCATGTTCCCGACTGAATGGAAATATGCGAAAATTTTGCTGGTCCCAAAATCTAACAATGACTTTAGACCCATTTCGATACTTCCGTTCCTTTCAAAAGTACTAGAAAATCTCATCTCCTTACAAATTGAAAACTTTTTGATTAACACCTCGTTATTAAGCCAAAAGCAGTCGGGTTTTCGAAAAAAAAGAAGCTGTGTGAGTCCAATAACGGATATTGTAGAAGATATTCGGCAGCAACTCGACAAGAACAAGGTAACATTTTGAACACTTCTAGACCACAGTACAGCATTCGACTCAGTGAATCACAATATTCTCTGCACAAAACTGACGAATTTATTCAACTTTTCTGAGACTGCAGTCAATTTCATTAAGTCGTATCTTTCAAACAGATTATAGGCTGTAGTATCTGGTACGTGTGTTTCCACTTTTAGCTAACTTACGCGAGGAGTCCATCAGGGATCAGTATTTGAACACACAATAGAACACACAAGCACACCCGGAATAATTCGAGAACACAGTTGGACAGTTGGGTGAGTGTAAGAAAAAACGAAGGGGAATGTTTTAAGCCGCGGCTACGGCCGCGGCCTTAATTTATACCCGCTACTCAGTCAGTATATATGTGAGGCTACAATTTATGTCATTTATTATATGTTTGCAAAATATTGAATAATTGTCTAAAAAGGAAATTTAGAGACAAAAATAAAGTCGAACCCCTTCTATTTTTGTTTACATTTGTTTTTTACATCTTTTTTCTCTTTATTTATACATCTACATATGTACGTCATAACTACGACTCGTGGAGATGTGTGTGGGAGAGAGAGAAAATGAGTAAGCGCTTAGAAGGCCACTGAAATTTCATTTGTTCCTTCTGGCTATAATATTAATCCGACCTGATCCAGACTCAAAACTCGGATATATATGGACATTTTCTACGATTCTGCGTTTTTATATTTCTCGTATCTTCTAAATTGTGCGTGCCGATCAAAAGAGTATTTTCATACCCGGCGCTCGAAGAGTAAAGGGGTATATTAGATTTGTTGAAAAAATTGATGTGTGTAACATCCAGAAGGAAGCGTTTCCGACCGCATAAAGTATGTATATTCTTGATCAGCATCAATAGCCGAGTCGATATAGCTATGTCTGTCTGTCCGTCCGTCCGTCCGTCCGTCTGTCCGTCTTCATTAGCGCCTATAGCTCAAAGACTATAAAAGCTAGAGGAGCACAATTTTGTATCCAGACTCCAGTCCTATCGCACTGTTACAAGTGTATTTTAAAAATGCGCTCCGCCCCCTTCCGCCCACTCAAAGGACAAAAATCTGTGGCGTGCACAATTTTAAAGATACGAGAATACTAAAAACGCAGAATCGTAGAAAATGACAGTATCTATCAGAGTGTTGAATCTGGATCAGATCGAATCATAAATATAGCCACAATGAAGAAAACCATTTCGAAATGCATCGTTCCCTCTCGCTCTCTCTCACACACCGGGGTGGGCGCTGTGCCCATTCTTCCAGATGAGCGCCTAGATCTCAGAGACTATAAGAGCTAGATCAACCAAACTCCCTATCCATGCTTCTGTGATATCACTTCAGTACAAGTGTATTTAAAAAATGTTGCCTCGCCCCCTTCCGCCCCCACAAAAGACGAAAATCTACAAATTTGAAGGAACGGGAAAACCAAAAACGCAGAATCATAGAAATTGACCATATCTATCAGAGTTTTGAATCTGGATCATAAATATAGTCAGAAGGAACAAATGAAATTTCAGTGGCCTTCCAAGCGCAGACTCATTCCCTCTCTCTCTCGCACACAGCCGTGTATGTATATGTAGGAGGTAGATTTAGACATGTAGAAAAGACAGATGTAAAAAACGTATGTAAACAAAAATGGAAACATCTAATAGATAAAAATCTCCGAAAAGGTTGACTTAATTTTTTTTTTCTTTTTTGTCTAAAACTAAATTTATCCCTTTTGCGAACATGTCATAATGTAATTTATTACAAGCTCACATACATATATACTGACTGAGTACCGGGTATAAAGTAGAGCCGCGGCGGTAGACGCGGCTCACAACGTTCCCCCTCGTTATTCTTGTCGTTCGTTGTTCGTCATTTGTGTATACATGTTAACCATCGCCAGCCGCGCAGCTTACTTCCAGGTAGTGCTTTCTTCTCTGAGAAACGCATATGTAAAATATTTACGGTATGTACGGTATGTGCTCAAAAGCGTATTTCTTAGGGCTTCCATGGTGGGTCTAGTGGTGGCAATTAAATGTTTAATGGTAAAGTTCATTAAATAAATGGATTATGAAGGCTTTAGAGAGCAATGGAAATGCTTCTGGCCACTGTCATCCTAGCCTCCAAAAGGGAATACGATATCTTCCTTACTAGTGACGAAGCCGGGAAACCTTGAAAATTTTGAGGGCAGCTTTGGCAGTAGACCATGTTACCAAAGCCATAGCCACATCTACATTCACCCCTGTCGCCAGCATGCATAATCCATGGGTGTGCGGACGAAATGGGCGTAGCCAGTCAGCACTTACCGCCATCGCTGATTGCCCATGACAATTTTCGAGTATTTTTTTCGCATTTTACGTGCTCACGCGGAAAACTATCTTAAGTTGGGATCTCCCTACAAATACATACATATGTATGTATGTGGGCGATTACGCACATCCATTTAGATTCGGGACGACCGTCGCACCATCCAGCCATCCACACGTCCAGCGGTCCAGTCGTACAACGATCAGGCCACTACTGTCATCCTCGTGCTGAGTAAACTCAATTAGCGTTTGCACAAGCTTTTAGCCAAAACTAAGTTACGATTGCTGTTGTTGTTGGCTCCAACGCTGCGAAATGCATTAGGTTTATGATGCATTATGAACGGTGGAGTACACTCAGATATTCATTATTTAAAATAAAAATGCGATGTGTTGTTTCCCGATTTTCGTAGGCTTTATTACATAATTTCCCAGGACTTTTTAATGGGTGAGAGATGTAACTAATTGTTCATGCATCTGGCCACAAAAAATCCAAATCAATTACAATATTAACAGTAGATGTCTGTGCATACGTCCCTGTCTTCCCCTGTATAGTTAATGAAACTCCTAAAATTTTTGAATGCTTACAGCCTTGTAAATATGATCTGACTCGAGGAATTATCTGTAGATTGCTTGCATGGACCTCCCAAAATAATTAAGACCCCTTTTAAAATATCACAATAATCAATTCTCTTGCTGTTTTCGATGGCATTCCTCCACATCCAAAATACTAGCATTAAACTCAAAACGTGCCTCAAAGTATGCCAAGCATCTTAATTAAAACTTGTTTTTATCTTGTCGCCCACTCAGAACCTCCACCACTTAGCCACACGGCCCCGAAAGTGGTCATACGATAGTTTCATTTCATTCCTCACCTCCATTTAATGGCAGTTGCCGTCCTGCTGATTATCCCTGTGCCACGCATTCGCTAAGTCTCGGCTTGCACCTCTCTTGTCATGTGCATCACAGCGTCGTAGTCGTACTCCCTCCTATTTTTGCAATCTTCGTCATCGTCGGTGGCGTGTCGTCCTACAGCTAGCCCAGGGGAAAAAACAGCTCAGTGCCAAGATATAAAATCAAATAAGTAGAACAACAGCGAA
>OZ018402.1:18236140-18253656 GCA_963969585.1 Drosophila helvetica | reverse complement strand
ATTGTTCCCTTTTTTATACCCGGTACTCGAAGAGTAAAGGGGTATATTAGATTTGTGCAAAAAATTAATGTGTGTAACACCCAGAAGGAAGCGTTTCCGACCCCATAAAGTATATATATTCTTGATCAGCATCAATAGCCGAGTCGATATAGCTATGTCTGTCTGTCCGTCCGTCTGTCCGTCTGTCCGTCCGTCCGTCTTCATTAGCGCCTATAGCTCAAAGACCATAAAAGCTAGAGGAACCTTATTTTGTATCCAGACTCCTGTCCTATCGCACTGTTACAAGTGTATTTCAAAATTTCGCCCCACCCCCTTCCGCCCACTCCAAGGACGAAAATCTGTGGCATGCACAATTTTAAAGATAGGAGAAAACTAAAAACGCAGAATCATAGAGAATGAGCATATCTATCAGATTGTAGAATCTGGATCAGATCGGATAATAAATATAGCCACAATGAAGAAAACCATTTCGAAATGCATCGTTCCCTCTCGCTCTCTCTCACACACAGGGGTAGGCGCTATGCCTGATCGAATTTTTTGACGCCTAGTTCTCAGAGACTATAAGAGCTAGAACCACCAAACTTTCTATCCAAGCTCCTGTGATATCAAACCGAGACGAGTTTGTTTTAAAATTTGGCCACGCCCCCTTCCGCCCCCACAAAAGATGAAAATCTACAATTTTGAAGATACGGGAAAACCAAAAACGCAGAATCATAGAAAATGACTATATCTATCAGAGTATTGAATTTGGATCAGATCGGATCATAAATATAGTCAGAAGGAACAAATGAAATTTCAGTGGCCTCCCAAGCGCAGACTGATTCCCTCTCTCTCTCGCACACAGCCGTGTATGTATATGTAGGAAGTAGATAAAAACATGTAGAAATGGCAGATGTAAAAAATTTATGTTAACCAATATGGAAACATCTAATAGATCAAAATCTCCGAAAAGGTTCGACTTAAATGGTTTTTTTTTGGCTAAAATTAAATTTTTTTCTTTTGCGAACATGTAATAAACTACAACAAGCTCACATACATATATACTGACTGAGTACCGGGTATAAAGTAGAGCCGCGGTGCAGACGCGGCTCATAACGTTCCCCCTCGTTTTAAGTCCGTTTGCGAAAGTCTGCGAGACTTTTTTCGTCGCTTGGTTTTTGTCCGCTAAATGCTCTTTTCTAAGTCCGTCAGCTAACATTTAGCAAGACTTCACTCATCGCTCGCGGACTTGTATCATTTGTAAGTCCGTTTACGAACATTTTATGATAGTTACGCTTTACTATTGTTTTTTGGTTCATTGAGTTGCGTTTGTGTTAAAGCACTAACCATACAATATATAGATGTGCCATTTCATACAAACGGCTGTCGCAAACAAAGTCTGAGAAATGCAGTACCAAGCGTTCGGCTCGGTACTGCAACTGTTCGGCTCATGACGCGGCGCTAGCAGAAGCCGACAGCAATGAAGCGATTGTATTGGTGTATGTTTTATAATACACAACAAATTTTTAATTTTATTGTATTGTCAGTTCTTGTGCTCTTGGGTTTTTGGTTTCTGTTTTATTTTGTTTTGCTTCAGCGTATTTGGATGTATAGGTGCACATATATGCTCACTTACATTGTTTAAGTGTTGCTGCTGGTAGAACGAAATTTGTGTATCGTTTTTGTTTTGGTTCTTTAGCTAATGCTTATTGAACGGACATGCCGCCCGCCACAAAAAACTCAAAAACTCCGAAAAGGTTCGACTTAATTTTTGTTTTTTTTGGCTAAAATTAAATTTTTCCCTTTTGCGAATATGTAATAAATTACAACAAGCTTACATACATATATACTGACTGAGTACCGGGCAACGTTCCCTCTCGTTATGATTAATATGTTTATTTTGAAACTAAGGCTTAAACTTGCAAACATTTTCAAAATTTGCATAAAAATTGGATGATTCAAAGATAGATAACGTGTGATCTGGTCTGATGAGTCCAAACTTAACCGTTTTGAATCATTTGCGGTCCAATTTGTATGCTTTTTTGAAAATTTCAACTTTGCCCTACCAATTTTTTCCAACAACGCAAATTTATTTTGCTTAACGGTTGCGATGTACCCAATGTTGTCAAGCTCTGTCGTAGCTTTCCACCAACTAACATGTTTAAATATTGCTATAGAAGCATACTTTGGTGTTGGGAACTTATTCTTCCTCATTTCTAACATCATAAGTCTAGTGTCAGAGTCTGTTGACATCTTAAGGCGGCCCTAGATTTGGTGTTAGGGGACAAAATTTCGCTTCTTTTGCACTCTGAACATCTGTCGAACAGCTAGGCTACAATACTATTTTCAATTTCTAGCTATAGTTTTTTCATTTTCAGGCACAAAATAGACACTATTTAATAAATTCAAGAAATCTGCTTTGATTTGTATGAACCATGTCTTAATTTAATGTATGTATAACAAGAATACAAATAGAAGATATTTAACGGTAAACCTGAAAGCTTTTTGCTAGAGCAAAACTGAGTATTTGCGAGTTGTTTTGAATTTTTTTTTTTACTCTTTGAAAACTTTTCATTAATTTTTGCTATCATTGCCTATTTGTTAAGGATGAAGTTATTTATATGGACAAATAAAATGGATTGCCTTGCTTTATTTGTTAAGCTATTGTGGGCGACGAAAGTCGGAATAACTTTTGCTCCTGTATATACTGTATATGCTTCGCAGTTAATTTAGGGCAGAGTCGCGTTGAAACAACGCCATCAGGGGTTTCGAGATCTCTTTTTAGAACGATGTTCCTAATCGATCGCAAAAATTTCTTTATTTTGAACATTAAAGCTGGCGTTCTCAATGTCAACCTCCAGTCTTTTGAAAACAGCGCTATTATTTGAGCCCTGGTCGCAAATAGCTGCTCTTACATTAAGCCCTATGGCTTGTGCTTGCTCAATATTTGCCGTCACTTCATTCAAAAGGGCTTCGTGTTTTATACCGTTTGCAGTTACAGTATAGCTTAAAACATATTTCCAGTTTTCAAATAGGTATCTTATCATGAAAACACAGACTTGCTGCCTAAAAGGCTTTTTGTATTATGGGCATCATTTTCATAGCCTTCAATTTCATCGAGTCCAATATTATAATGAAGACCTCGTCTGATCTTAATTTCCTCAAATAAAATTACTGCCTCTCTTCCTTTAGCACTCATTCCTTCAACAATTGTCTTTAAATTGCTAAATAAATCTGGATTAAATCCTGGTCTGGCGTTTTTCAGATGTGTGTAACACCCAGAAGGAATCGTTTCCGACCCAATAAAGTATATATATTCTTGATCAGCATCAATATCCGAGTCGATATAGTTATGTCTGTGTGTCCATCCATCTTCATTAGCGCCTATAGCTCAGAGACTATAAGAGCTAGAGCAACCAAATGTTGTATCCAGACTACTGTCACATAACACTGTGACAAGTGTATTTCAAAATTTCGTCCGAAAATCTGTGGCATGCACAATTTTAAAAATACGAGTAATCTAAACGCAGAATCATAGACAATGACCATATCTATCAAAGTGTTGAATCTGGATCAGATCAGATCAGAAATATAGCCACAATGAAGAAAACCATTTCAAAATGCATCGTTTCCTATAGCTCTCTCACACGCCGGGGTGGGCACTATGCCTGATCGAATTTTTTGACGCCTAGATTTCAGAAACTATAAGAGCTAGTTCAACCAAACTTTCTATCCAAGCTTCTGTGATATCAAAACGAGACGAGTTTGTTTCAAAATTTGGCCACGCCCCCTTCCGTTCCCATAAGGACGAAAATCCACAATTTTAAAGATACGAGAAAACCAAAGACGCAGAATCATAGAAAATGACCATATCTATCAGAGTATTGAATCTGAATCAGATCGGATCATAAATATAGTCAGAAGGAACAAATGAAATTTCAGTGGCCTTCCAAGCGCAGACTGATTCCCTCTCTCTCTCGCACACAGCCGTGTATGTATATGTAGGAAGTAGATAAAGACATGTAGAAAAGGCAGATGTAAAAAATGTATGTACAAAAATATGGAAACATCAAATAGATCAAAATCTCCGAAAAGATTCGACTTAATTACTTTTTTCTTTTTTGGCTTAAATTAAATTTGTCCCTTTTGCGAACATTTAATAAATTACAACATGCTCACATACATATATACTGACTGAGTACTGAGTACGCGGCTCACAACGTTCCCCCTCGTTTGTGTTCTTTTTTGGCTAAAATTCAATTTTCCTCTTTTGCGAACATGTAATAAATTACATAAATCGTAAGCTCTCTTACATATATACTGACTGAGTACCGGGTATAAAGTAGAGCCTCGGCCGTAGACGCGGCTCACAACGTTCCCCCTCGTTTTTTGATTAAAAAAATAAAAATTATTTTATAAAAGTAAATCCAGTTTATGAATTTGCCGTAAAAAAATAACATTTGTCTATTTTCCCCTGCATTTTTGTAGACTTTTTGTGCCTCAATTTTTTTGAACTCATAACTCTTTATGGTCCCTGGAATATATATTTTTATTAGGAAAATCTGTTCAAAAGTTTAGACATGGCTTTTTGTGACCTCATACTTCTTCGTTATTCTAGCAATTTCAACAATTCCAATCTCGGTCTAGTTCAATAAATATTTTTCAGGACACTATCCAAACGGCGTCAATGGACACCAACCCAATAGTAAGTTAGCTAACTAATACTTTGTTTATGCTATGAATTTCATGAACTCTAGAATGCGTGAAATTAAAGTAGCCCCTGTTTATCCGACGGAGACGAATACATGAAATCATACATTTCAGCAGAGTTGCCAGACGTGTAATTTGGCAACAATTTTGAAGTAAAATCTTCCTCGTTCACCAGCGCAAGAAGCTCAGTCAATTCTGAAATTCTATAGGAGTCTATAGCCCATCGTATTTTCTTGTGGGTTATTAGATCTGTCGGGGGGGTTTGTTCCTCGGTTGCTAGGTCCTGTTGCGTTTCGGCATCAGTGACCTCGGTGCATCCCGGGAAGTGGGTTTCCATTAGTGCTGTCAGAGCCTCTTCGCTGCCCTCTGACCATTGTCCGTTATTTAAATTTAACTGACTCTGTATGGTGGGCTGCTTCGAGAGCAGCTTCCTGAGTCTTGCTATTTCAGGCACTTTCTCGATGTTCGAGCAGAAGTTCCTCCATGAGCTACGTTGTGCCTTGCGTATTTCCTTCTTGTAGTCTCTGAGTAGCGTTTTGCATTCTTCGTTGATGATCTCCTGATTCGATACTCTGGCGAGTTTGAAGAGTTTCCTGGTGTTGTTTCTCTTGAGAGAGAGGTCCCGGTCCCGGTTCACTGTGCCCGGATTCGCGAGCTTCGAGGTAACGGTCTTTCTAAACTTCTCCCAGTTTGTGTTCCGGGTGTTTCTATAGACTATTACCTTCGGAGTGTATTTGAATTCGCAGTTAAACTGAATGTACCTATGGTTCGAGAAGGATGGTCTTTCGAGAACTCTCCATCCAGATATCAAGGTACTCTTTCCCGTTACGAGGATTAGATCTAGCACGTTGGACGAGGTTGGACCTACGTAGGTGTATTCCTCTCCCACGTTTGCTTCATCTATGTTAGTTGATAATATAAAGTCTAGGAGTGACTCACTTCGGTCGTTGATATCGGGGCTTCCCCACACACTGTGGTGGGCATTGGCGTCCGTACCAATGATGAGTTGTTGGTCTTTGGAGTCGGCTTCTTCCACCAGACTCCTTAGTGCAGGAGGCTACCAGAAGGCGCTTCTCCTCACTCTCCAGCATCACTACTGTTAGGTCGTCTGTGCTGTAATGAGACATAAGGTAAGCATGGATTCTCTTTCGTACTAGTACGACGGTTCTATTCCTGCTTACCGATGTTGGGTAGAACGAGTTATAATTTGCGAACTTTAGTCCGGCCACTGTACTGCCTGACGCAATCCAGGGCTATGGCTATGAGGAGCTCCGCCGATGCTAATTTGCTTCATGGGCGGCTGGCTCAACTGCATACGACGGGTTGACTATAATTGTCAGGTCACCGTCCTCATCTTCTTGGGAGTCCTCTAGCGCTCTCTTGGGCCCGCGCTGCCACTTGCCTGCCGGGATGGTGGTGTTGTCGGTCGAGCGCTGCCTCTTGGTAGCTAGCAACTCTTCCACCTTATTGGCGTGTTCGCTACTGGAAGCTTTCATTTGAGGCAACCTTGCGTAGTATCTACGGCCCTCCTCTACCTTTAGCTCGGCCCAAGCTAGCTTGGATTTCTCCTCCGGGGAGATGTCCGCCTTGCCTTGGAGCCTGCTAGAAATCTTCAGGGCCGCCTTGTACTGAGCTTTTGCCCTCATCCCATCCCTTGAACGCTTCGGCCCTTCCCTACTTGGGGAGCTGGAACCTGGTTCAGGCGAGCGGAGAAGGCATTCTTCTTCAGTTTTACTGATGGCCAGCACGCTCTCCAGGTCCGAGTCTGTCTCGACTACGGCACCTGCGCGACTCCTCCTACAGCGAGTTTTTCCGGCAGTAGTATTACAACTAACGTGACCTGCTCCCGTCACGTCAGAGGTGTGACCGCTGGCGACACGCAGAGAGGATTACTTCTCTCCGTGCCCGCCGGTGGTAGCAGCCATGCTTCCCACCGACGTTTGGGTTGACATACCAACCCTTGCTTCATCCTTTAGCCCCTCCATGATTGGCCCGAAGGTCCATACGGCTTATGTTTTTCGGGGGAGCCACCCCCTAGCGTTTCAGGCCTGACCGCCAGGCACCTCTAGCCATGGCTTTGACACAGCTCGACAATCAAGCGACAATGCATTACCCTTGTCCTTAAGGTATCGTTTGTAAGAATCAATGGATAAACGGCTAAGGTGGAGCCGTTTATTCAAACCTCCGCATGCCGAATTTTGCGTTAGAAAACACAAAGTCACCTGCAATAAATTGATTTGCGCAAAAAGTGCAGAAAAGTGCATTTGGCAGTACACTTATGGACTCTAATGGTCGTTTTATATGATTCCTTGAACTTGAAATATCTTTCCAAGAAATGACCTTTGAGTTCATCTACTACTTTTACAAAATGTTAATAGAACACACACAAATACAACGTATTAGTAAAACCATTTCATAGTACAAGCCCGTCTGATTATTATCCATTTTAAATTTTGCAAAAAAAAGTTTCGCGTTCGAATAATGACAATTTGAAAATAGCCTGCAGAAATATTGCGATCTTCCAGCTCGTGCTCTTCAACAGCAACAGCTGACTTTAACAGCTGTTAGACTTAACATTAAAATGGCAATTTTACCCATAGTGCAGTGTGATAGGACAGGAGTCTGGATACAAAAATTAGGTTGCTCTAGCTTTTACAGTCTCTGAGCTATAGGCGCTAATGAAGACGGACGGACGGACAGACAGACATAGCTATATCGACTCGGCTTTTGATGCTGATCAAGAATATATGTATATACTTTATGGTATCGGAAACGCTTCCTTCTGGGTGTTGCACACATCCATTTTTTCAACAAATCTATACTCTTCTAGTACCGGGTATAAAAGGAAGCAAAAGTGTTTTCTATGCCACTATTAGTATTAGCGCTCACACTGCCTAGAAGCAGGAAGAGAAGAAGGAAGAGTGCTCGTTGATCTTTTTGAATTAACAAAACGCCAGAACGACCTGGGATTGACTTTAAGTCCCCTTTCAACATCGGCAATATACTGGTTATATAAGAATTTGTTTAAAAAAAAAAACTCACGCTTATGCTGCACATACCTTGCCCAATCAGCAGGGTCACGGGTGACACTAAAACGTTTAAAAAACTTAATTCGCAGATTCTTGTATCTGACCAGACCCTTCGTATACCACGGTAGCCTATAGGAGCCACGCACTCTTTTGGAAGCATTGTTATCTACAATATCATGAACGTTATTCAGGAAAATACTATATGATGTTGCAACACTAGGATGCGAGAAAACAGACGCCCAGTTAACATCTAACATGTTATCACGTAAAGATATCAGGCTTACGTCGGTAAAACAGTATTCAGAATATGGTTCCGGCCAGGGCGAGTACCAATGAAATTTAGCGTCGAATACCAACGGCTTATGAAGCATATCACATTTTGCAATAGGCAGTACGCAACACGAAACACAACAATCGATATCCGAGTTAACAAAAATTAAATCTAGAATCTTTTTTAACTTATTAAAGACGCTATTGACTTGGGTTAAGCTCATACTAAAAAAATCATCCAGAAAAATAATCTCATGTGGCGAATGCACATTGCTCGGCACCATAGCCGACGTCTGTGGATTGGCGGACCACACCAACAAACCCAGATTTAAGTCGCCAACCACGCAAAGATGCTGGCGGTCCCGCAAATTACCATATATGTTGGCAATATTCTGCGTGTGCGCCTTGTAAATGTCATAACTGCTATTCGGAAGAATATACGATGCGCTGACCATTAACGTCTCCGAATGACCGGCCACCGACACATCAATCTGATCCAAGATAGAGTCGCCATTAAGGAGACAAATCGGATCACAATGCAGCGTGCGTCTAACGGCCACAATGACCTTACCCCCTCTGCAGCGCTTCGTTTTGGCACAGTCTCTGTCCTTACGAAACACTTGGAATAGGTTGGGATCAAAGAATTCGTTGTCGAAGAAGTTTTCGTTGAGCCAGGTTTCCACAAGGATGATAACGTCGAAATTGCACGTAGATGTTGCCAAGTAGACCGCTTGAGCCTTAGTGCGCACACCCCAGATCAATTTGGCTCCGTTCATCAGCGTGGCCCCAGGCAGTGGCGGTGCCGTCTGGTTAGCGGCTAACCGCTAAGATCACTAACCATAGAGTATAGGTAGGATCCAGAGGAGGGTCACACACGTCGCAGTCCGAAACAGCAGCACACCATACTCGTCCAGAAGATTGGTCAGGGCAGCGGTAGGGAATACCAATCCAGATGTTAATACCGAAGAGAGTGCTCCATGAACTGCATTGGCGTATGTTGATGTAATGATGACGTCAGAAGCGCTCATAGCCGAAATGGAGCGCCAGCAAGAGCATCGACGTCCGAACCAGCAGCAGCCGAGCGAATATCGCACAAAGCGCAGTGCGAAAAATAAATATGTTGTTGGTGTTCCAAAGAATGCTGAATGTGAAGCAACGGCTCGTTGCCCATTGCAAAGAGGCGAGAACATGAAAGCAGAATAGCTTGTCGAAAAGTGGCGATCCCAAAACCATAGGCGCCACTCACTGGGGGTTTTTTGAAGTATATGGAACTGGAACTTCCTGAGTCAGGGTGAACGTCCGCAATGGCACAAGTGTAGGCAGATTAACAGCCGTCAGATCAGCTGCAGGCCTCTCTCTATGCACAAAGCGGGAAACTCTTACCGATACTGGCCAGAATTTTGTATCCAGACGCCAGGGATATCACACTGTTACAAGAGTATTTCAAAATTTCGCCGCGTTTCCGTGGTGCTGGATACCCAGATGAAATGGATGGAGGAAAAACTAAACAAATTCTTGAAAAATGTTTGAGCCTTATTACGGAATCGGACGCTTACCCAATCCTAGCTGCTGCCTTGCTTATCGTTCCGCCTCCCCGATCTGAAAGGAATATCCGCTCGGCCCGTCTATGGACACTATAATAAAAGTGGGCGTGGCATAAAAAAGGGCGCAATTTTACTAAAATTTTATAAAAAATAAATAATTAATAAATAAAATAAATAATAAAACACAATTTTATTTTTATATATTTATTGTTTATTTTTACAAGCTGTCTGGCAATTAACTTTTGTTTTTTGTACATCCCGAAAAGTTAGAAAATTCAATTCGGAAAATTCCCTTGGGTATACCAATGATATTTGGCATCTGCAGCTTTTTTGATATCCAAATACTAACTAAATCAAGTATACAGCAGGTTACTGCTAGTCGATGGTTTTCAATGACGTAGATAGCTATTTTCGAGAATGGGATAACTTTCCAATAGGGATTGATGCTCTTTATGCCCCTATCTACGCTATTATTGTTGGTTGACAATTTTTACTGCAAATATATTATCAATTAATGAAACTGTTATAGTAAGAGGAATGGAGAACTTCACAAAAGCATTTTCATTTTTATCTTTCTAAAGCCGTCTTATCTTTTAGAATTTTCGTAACTGAATGATTGGAAAATGTGTGTGTTGTTTTTTAAATGCCTACCTTATATACCTTAAAATACATCAATCTGAAATCGTTATGCTTCTCAGCCTAGCTAGGAATTGATTTTAGATACATAGTTTCATGGTTAAATTTATCTTAGAATTCTTTGTAGATTCAGATTCTGGTGGACGCTTTTTGCGAAAAGAAATTGGCTGGCCCTAGTGAATATACCTAATGACGTTTATATGAACAGATAGATACAGGAATTAAACGGGGTGCTATAAATTAGATTTAAATACAGTTTGCAATCTATTTTACCCTGAAGCCATGACAAGAATCGCTTCACATCGCGGACCCTCTCTTCGGCACCCGTTTGCTACAATCTAAACGGCATTACGCTGCTAATTATCAGTTTCAAATCTGGGATCCAGCTATTGTTCCTCCGAGGTATACGGCCGTAGTAGACATGCTTGTGCTTGCATTCTACCCTCCCAATCAATTGAAGCCCATTGGAATACGCATTAGCCAGATGAATGAATATACCCATGATACAGTTTCCGTACACCCCCCAACCACCCTCAGGTGTGCGAGAGGTATGCAGTTAATCTATTTTATGCTTGCTCCATTACGATCCATGCCAAACTGCAGTGACGCCGCCAGATGCCAAAGCGATTATTGCTGGTCCGACGGATTTGTACGTCAAAGTGGGCAGCGCAATAACGCTCACATGTCTGGTAAAACAGCCAACGACATCGGCACAGGATATTGGGCCAATTTACTGGTATCGCGGCCCATACATATTAACGCCTCTCGTTGCCCATCCGAATGATGCTGCCATTGATTTGCAGCGTATCTCCATGGAATCAAGTCTGACAGAGAAGCTACAAAGCAGGTAAGCTGTATAAACCAGGGATCACAAATAATAGTTGAGTTAAAAAAAAATCAAGGAAAAAAAATGTGTATATTAAGAATCAAAAATAAGTTTTAGTTTTCTTTTTATAATAAAAACACTACTCGACAAAGGGATTGCCTGTCGAAAATTCGTATCCTACTTTCGGAGATTAGGCAGCAGTCCCAAAAGAATGTCGAAAGTACTCCTCTTCATGCGGAAGTTGTCTTTAAAAAACGCGTCGGAGTTGCTTACAACATCCTCACGAAATGAACCATATCGTGGCTATTGCAATTCAGAATACATTATTTAGTTGAAAAGAGAACATTATCCAAACGCGTGGCGCTTCTATGCGTTGCAAAAGATTGTCCTAAATTTGAGCCACCGCAGATAAAATAATTTCGCCCCGCCCCCTTCCGACCACTCCAAGGACGAAAATCTGTGGCAGGCACAATTTTAAAGTTACGAGAAAATTAAAAACGCAGAATCGTAGAGAATGACAATATCTATCAGAGTGTTGAAGTTGGATCAGATCGAACTATAAATATAGCCGCAATGAAGAAAACCATTTCGAAATGCATCGTTCCCTCTCGCTCTCTCTCACACACCCGGGCTGGCGCTATGCCTGATCGAATTTTGTGACGCCTAGTTCTCAGAGACTCAGACCTAGATCAACCAAACTTTTTATCCAAGCTCCTGTGATATCAAACCGAGACTAGTTTGTTTTAAAAAAAAAAATAAAAAATAAAAATAAAATAAAATAAAACTTATTTCTAATTTTTATAATAGAAATCAAATATAAAAATAAAATTTAAATAACTCTTTAGCGGGGAGGTGTCTGATGCAAAATGATACATATGATATATTTGTATGTATATGTGATCTTCACTTCAGTACCTTTCTTTTGGTTTGTTATATGTCCTTGGGACATATGTCCCATATTTTGTCCATGACTGTATACTTAAGGACTGTAATCCTTAAACCCACCATACAGAGTCAGCTCAAGCTAAATAGCGGACAGTGGTCAGAGGGCAACGAAGAAGCTTTGACAGCAATAATGGAGGACCTGGCGGAAGTCTTCGCCATCAAGAAGGCAGCAGAGGTTCTCAGCTTACAGATCGACCATATAATGTGGTCAACCTATTCGTTGATGGACAAGCGTCGATAAGATCCATGCAGTCGTCCGCGGTTAGTTCCAGAAGTGTTCTGGCAAGCTGGGAGGCACTAAACACACTAAGCACGACTAAGTCCGTGCGGATCTGTTGGGTTCCCAGCCACCAAAGAATCGGAGGAAACGAAGCGACGGACGTTCTGGCCAAGGAGGGCGTCGGGCTGGCGAACGATAGAATCGAAGACGTTCCTGTCTCCCTTAGAACGCTGCAAAGCAACTTAGAGAAGCAGGCCGGACTGCACACGGAAAGCAGGTGGAAGAGTACCACCACCTGCAGAACCTCGAGAACAATGTGCAAGGAAAACTCAGTCACTATCTACTGCACCTACTACAGAAGGACCGCAGACTGCTATGGGAATACTCACAGTTCACTGTCTGTCTGCGGCGCATGCAGCCAAGCTAGGCATTACCAGTATAGACAGGTGCAGAAAATGCGATGAACTCGGGGCTATTGAAACCTTGTAACATCTCATATGCAACTGTCCGGCTCTCTCGCGGGCAAGGAGCAGACACCTTGGCGCACCAGCACTGGCATCAATGGAAGACGCCTCCAGGAGGACGCCAAGAGAACTACTTGTGTTTGCCAAAAACACTTCGATCCTCGAGGAATTTCAAACCTCAGGAACACGCGCTTAAAGGTTCATACCACCCGTCCTGATATCTAAGCGCCACACTGGCCTATGGTCGGCTGAACCTAACCTAACCTATCCTTAACGGACACCTGCGTTCAAAGAGCTTATAATTCTCATCGTGTAGATCACAAATATTTATAAATATATATTACTTTTCGTCAGACACCTCCCCGCTCAAAATTTATTTGAATTTGATTTTTATTTTTAATTTTTTATAAGAATTGCAAAATGATTTTTATTATACCCGGTACTCGAAAAGTATAGGGGTATATTAGCTTTGTTGAAAAAATGGATGTGTGTAACACCCAGAAGGAAGCGTTTCTGACCCCATAAAGTATATATATATATATATATCAGCATCAATAGCCGAGTCGATATAGCTATGACTGTCTGTCTGTCCGTCCGTCCGTCTTCATTAGCGCCTATAGTTCAGAGACTATACAAGCTATAGCAACCATATTATTTTGTATCCAGATTCCTGTGATATCACACTGCTACAGATGTATTTCAAAGTTTCGCCCCGCCCCCTTCCGCCCACAAAAAAAATCTGTGGCATGCACAATTTTAAAGATACGAAAAAACTAAAAACGCAGAATCATACAAAATTACTATATCTATCAGAGTGTTGAATCTGGATCGGATCGGATCATAAATATAGCCACAATGAAGAAACCCATTTCGAAATGCATCGTTCCCTCTCGCTCTCTCTCACACACCGGGCTGGGTACTATGCCTGATCGAATTTTTTGACGCCTAGATCTCAGAGACTATAAGAGCTAGATCAACCAAACTTTCTATCCAAGCTGCTGTGATATCAAACCGAGACTAGTTTGTTTCAAAATTTGGCCACGCCACCTTCCGCCCCCACAAAGAACGAAAATCTAAAATTTTTAAGGTACGGGAAAACCAAAAACGCAGAATCATAGAAAATTACCATGTTTATCAGAGTATTGAATCTGGATCAGATCGGATCATTAGTATAGCCAGAAGGAAGAAATGAAATTTGAGTGGCCTTCCAAGCGCAGACTCATTCCCTCTCTCTCTCGCACACAGCCGTGTATGTATATGTAGGAAGTAGATTTAGACATGTAGAAAAGACAGATGTAAAAAACGTATGTAAACAAAATCAAAACATCTATTATATAAAAATCTCCGAAATGGTTCGTTTTAATTTAATTTTTTTTGTTTGGCTAAAGTTAAATTGGTCCCTTTTGCGAACATGAAATAAATTACAGCAAACTCACATACATAATTACTGACTGAGTACCGGGTTTTCATTTTTCCCTCTCGTTATATTTTATCAATTTACCATTTTACCACTTACATGAAGCGGAGACGCTGTGAAAGGGAAGCAATTAAGATGGTCAGTGTTTTCAAGATTATAATTGACCTTACTTCAATGTATTCTAGATTACGCATTGCCAATGCACAACTGCTTGACACGGGCAATTATACGTGCCTGCCGACCACAGCGGAGGCAGCCAGTGTGGTGGTCAATGTTATCAATGGTACGTGGCAAATAATCGCATGAGCGGATTCGCCCAATGTACTAGTACGAAAACGAGTATCTGGTATTGCAGTATTCTAAATGCTATTTTTTTTCTCCGCTCTTTCCCCCATAGATGAAAGCCCCGCGGCGATGCAGAAGAGTAAAGGTCTCCGAGTAGCCGGCAGTCGTCGGAGCACTCGAATGGTTCTCCTCATGGCGTTGGTTGCCAGTTCAGTTGTGCGATGGCTACTCTCCTGCAGCTACCGTTCTTACAGCTGCTCCAACGCCTCCTCGAATTTATCCACTCTGCATATCAACTGCTGGAACCCGAAAGCGATCAGAGTCAGCCGAAATTTGCAGCGGCAACAGTTACTGGTACATGTAGACGTAAAGAAAAGTTTGTCTGAATCATGATAATTAATTATGTATGTGCATTAGGCCAGTCAATTTTTTGTCGCTATAAGCGTCCACCAGAATCGGAATCTACGAAGAATTCTAAGAATCTTTCATTAAGAAACCATTTGTCTAAAATGAATTCCTAGCTCGCGCTAAGAAGGATGAAGATTTAAGATTGAGGTATTTTATAAAATTCGCCACATTTTCCAATCATGAATTCTGATTCATCTTTTTACAACAAATTTTATGTATATTTTTTGTTGTTGAAAATAACCAAACTTAAACCTTTTTTTTTCAATTTGACGAAATGGTGGATGCTTCCCGGTACTCGAAGAGTATAGGGGTATATTAGATTTGTGGAGATAACGGTTGGGTGTAACACCCAGAAGGAAGCGTTTCCGACCCCATAAAGTATATATATTCTTGATCAGCATCAATAGCCGAGTCAATATAGCTATTGACTCAAGTTACTTGAAAGCTGCAGTTGAAAATAAAATATTAATTAAGCTGTATAAATATAACGACAAAATACTGACTTGGCAGAACCACGCCATAATAAAATAATGTATATAATTATAGTAACGCATAATATTAATTTAAGAATTAAATTATTATTCAGATATTATTAGTTTTGAAAACTACATTTCCAAACCTTAAATTAATTGAACTAAACTGCTATTCATGATAGCCTATTAAAGGAATACAAATAATAGATTAAAACTGCGATATAAGCGAATAGCTCTTAGCCAATAAAAGTGTATAATTTAGTTGAAATTAAATTGTATGTTTCCAGTAGGCAAGTTAAACGATATTTAAATACACATATTCATAGATATACATATGTATGTACATATATTCAATGTAATATACTTCGTAAGAAACAATAAACATTATTGTGCTAAATTTGATTGAGTAACGTTTATTATATTACATTGTTTCCAGCATGTTCTAAATTTGACTCAACTCTGTTGCTACTTTCATCATAATTAAACAAAGTTGTACTTAATTAAATCCTGTGACCACCAGATATATTTGTTGCTATGTCCTTCCCACTTTCGGAGTCCGACATTCCTTTTGTTTGATCATTTCGTTGTTAAATCCGCAGTAATGTACGTGAGCATAATTTAGTTGAGCTTTATTCAGACCTAGGTATCAGCGAAACATGGAAATTTACCCGAAGCAGAGCAGTCAAAAGTGTGTCGAATCGAGCTGATAAGCCAGCACACGAGTCAATGTGTCGTATTGGCAGTTTGAGGCGGACCCCCACGTAACATACACACATATGTAACTCCCCAGTCACAGAAAATGCGAAATAATGGTCATCAGTTCAGGCTAGGCGTCAACAGTAGTGGTAAGGATTGCGCTGGTCAACAGAAATACGGTCGCTCCCTAATTTCGGCACAAGCAGGCGTATGAGGCAAATGTGCCATTGCACTACTCGACAAAATTAAACTTTTTTTCCCGCCGTGGCTAAAAATTACTTTTTCTGATAGATTTGGGGATTTCAAAATTGTTCATACCCATATAACATTAGACTTTGAAGCTGGACTAGCTTGAAAAATAGAGACAGCAAATTGCAAAAAGCATGCTAAATTTGCTGCGAAGAGAGAGATAGCATGATAGACATCGATAAATTAATGCTGGTAAACGTCGTGCAGTAGTTGAACATATGTTTTGCTTTGCGGCGGGAAGCATTTGTATACTGTAAAACGAGGGGGAACGTTATGAGCCGCGTCTGCGCCGCGGCTCTACTTTATACCCGGTACTCAGTCAGTATGTATGTATGTGAGCTTGTTGTAATTTATTACATGTTCGCAAAAGGAAAAAATTTAATTTTAGCCAAAAAAAAAACAATTTAAGTCGAACCTTTTCGGAGATTTTGATCTATTAGATGTTTCCATATTGGTTAACATAAATTTTTTACATCTGCCATTTCTACATGTTCTTATCTACTTCCTACATATACATACACGACTGTGTGCGAGAGAGAGAGGGAATCAGTCTGCGCTAGGGAGGCCACTGAAATTTCATTTGTTCCTTCTGACTATATTTATGATCCGATCTGATCCAAATTCAATACTCTGATAGATATAGTCATTTTCTATGATTCTGCGTTTTTGGTTTTCCCGTATCTTCAAAATTGTAGATTTCATCTTTTGTGGGGGCGGAAGGGGGGCGTGGCCAAATTTTAAAACAAACTCGTCTCGGTTTGATATCACAGGAGCTTGGATAGAAAGTTTGGTGGTTCTAGCTCTTATAGTCTCTGAGAACTAGGCGTCAAAAAATTCGATCAGGCATAGCGCCTACCCCTGTGTGTGAGAGAGAGCGAGAGGGAACGATGCATTTCGAAATGGTTTTCTTCATTGTGGCTATATTTATTATCCGATCTGATCCAGATTCTACAATCAGATAGATATTGTCATTCTCTACGATTCTGCGTTTTTAGTTTTCTCGTATCTTTAAAATTGTGCATGCCACAGATTTTCGTCCTTGGAGTGGGCGGAAGGGGGCGGGGCGAAATTTTGAAATACACTTGTAACAGTGCGATAAGACAGGAGTCTGGATACAAAATAGTGTTCCTCTAGCTTTTATGGTCTATGAGCTATAGGCGCTAATGAAGACGGACAGACGGACAGACGGACAGACGGACGGACAGACAGACATAGCTATATCGACTCGGCTATTGATGCTGATCAAGAATATATATACTTTATGGGGTCGGAAACGCTTCCTTCTGGGTGTTACACACATTAATTTTTTGCACAAATCTAATATACCCCTTTACTCTTCGAGTACCGGGTATAATTATCTGCCTT